>PVKS010003223.1:45533-62407 GCA_004027875.1 Aplodontia rufa | reverse complement strand
TGAAACTTATCCTACACCTCGTCAAATTTAAAATTTATATACACAAATGCAATCTGTATATAATTATATACATCTATTACTATCATTAATTAATATCTCAAGGCAAAGATTACACTGTAGGAGAGATTCCTTGTTAATAATTAAAATAATCATCTTAATAATTTCTAATTTTTTAGCTCTGTCACACCTATTTAGGCCGTGATTGTTTCTGTCACACAATATGTTAAACAGCTTGTACCAAGAAAAGTAAAGTTCCAGCTCGGCAGTTATCTTAGTATTGCTTTGTAAGTCACTTGCCCATTTTTCTGGGAGTCTGGTTAAAACTGGACAACATAATCTATAAGCCCAGTTAAGCAGGCTCACAAGGGCCTTGCTATCTACTGCTCTGTGTTGTGGAATTTCCTCTCTTCTCCTTAGTTACCTTAATCCCAGACACGACACATGGACAAAGTGCAGGTAACGTTATCACTGCCTATAATAAATACACCTTGATTTCTTAATTCTTAACAGTGTGTGTGTATGTGCATGTCCCAGCATTTCTCCCTGTAACTATCAGGTCACCTCATGCATTCTCTTTAGAGAACGCGGCCATGGATGACGGATAGTGCACGATGGAAGACTATTATTCAAAGGGTAAAAAAGTCACATATGACAACTACGAAGGACTTCCAATATTGAAAGCAGGGAAAAGAGTTAAGTAGTTCTGGCAAAGGTCAAAGCGAGAGAGGATTACACCAAGGATGAACAATATGGTAAAAGCAAGAGAAAGATGTACTCTGAAAATAGTGAGGAAAGGAAGTTGGTGGGTCACATGGATTTGAGTATGATAAAAAGGAAGAATGAAGTGTGACTCCAAGTTTTCTTCCATAAAGGATCAAGCTATCAAATAGTGACAGCAACATTAGCAGCAGTATCTGTAAGTGCCTGTTAGCACAGCAACTTTCAAAGCTTTTTGAGGCTTTTACATTCCCTCTTTCCTCAGAATCCACCCATTTATTATCTCTGCTAATAAAGTAAATGCAAACTCGGAGAAGTTTATTCCGTACATTTACATGAGACACAGAGCAAAACCCTCTCTTTGCACCATCAATCAGAGTAAACTAGCTCTTTCCACCACCATTCTCCTCCTGCTAGAGAGATTTAAACCGTGAGACACAATCAAATGAACAGATGAGTCTCTCAATCAGTACTGGTATCTTAACTGCCACAAACACAACCAGCCATGGTGATGCATTATACATTTTCATGTTATGTGTGTCTGCCTGGTTTGTCAGAACTCAAATTTCTTTAGCACTTAAACTGCTGTCATCCCAATAATGTTATTCATTGTTAGCAATGACTCCCTGTGCTATATCACAAATACAGGACATGATACATACAGTTCCAGGAAGGAATTGGCAGGATAATATCTTCCTCTATCCTGTGAGCAATTACCTCCGTTCCCTTTATTTTCTTTTGTTTCTCTCCCTGTGACACACAATGGCGGGCACAGTTGACATATACTTACACTCTAGATATTTTCATCTTAGGAATCTTAAGTGCTGATACTAACCCTTATAAACCTAATTTTGCTATCTCAAAATGAAATGACAATGAGGAAGCCACATCATATCATATATCATATTATTTTATATTATATTTCCAATAAAAAATAAAATTATATTAATTGCTAAATGGAAAAATGTGATAACTCTTATCTTAAGCATAAAATTACTAAGAAGATTGACATACCCCTAGACCAAAGCTCCCCTGACAAAGGGGAACAATACTGTTCTACCTCTCCAATAATTTTCCAACCATATGACTTTCACTCTTAAAAGTGTTGAGAAGCAATCTTTTATTCTCCACATCTAGCTATGAAGTCAAGTGATTTATCCAATTAGTAAGAAGGCACAAATGTGAAATCTATTAGCACATACGTATATATTGGGCAGAGTTAAAGAGCTAAGATTTGTGTATGATTGTGACCTCCTATTTCTGTTTTCTGTGTTTGACACAAGGTCTCAGTAAACCAGCAGGAGCAATAATCTATTCTAAAATTTTCCGTACATGCTGGTCTAGAATTCCAGAGTTGGAGTAAAGTAGAAGAATCAGGAAGCTCATTTTGGCCTCAGGTACTATAAAGAAGCCCACTTGGGTTGTTAGCATTATCCTGAAACCTCTAGAGCAAATTCAGATAATAAATGATGGAAGTTTGGTAAAACAAGAGAAAGTAACATAGGGATGAGGTGAAGAGGCAAAGATTTGATCCCATACCAGTGTTTTCCAAACTGTAGTAAACATTTAAAATCATCTGGAAAACTATTCAGAATACAGATTCCTGGATCTCATCCTGTAGTTTCTGAATTAATAGGTCTGAGAAAGGGTTCAAGAATTTGCTCCAACAAGTTCCCAGGTGGCTGATTCTGCCAGCCCTTGAACAACACTTTCAGTAGCACACATCTATATAATTCTGGATATCTAATTAGTGGAGAAAATTGAGTCCCAAGAAAAGTAGACCCACATTTTCCATTCCACAAGAGAGAGTATCAGGTGAGAAATCTCTTCCTGTGACCAAACAGTGTACATGTGTGTGGGAGGTGATATATGAAGCTTTACATTTCCAAAAAGAGGATGAAGTCTAGTAGATTGCATCAGTGGCACAACTCTTCAGCCTTTTCTCTATCCACCTGCTTTTCCATGTCACTTTGCAAGTGCTCCTACTAAAAGTGTTAAGTATACACTAAGCCCAATACACAGCAGCCATTCCCCAGCAGACTGCCAGACATCTGGGTTTAGCTGAGAACAGGGCCACCCAGATAAACTCAGCTTTTCAGAGTCCGCCCTCAACTGATTTGTGAATATGTAAGAAAAAGTACTTAGTTTGAGCCACCAAGTTTTACATTGTTTTCATGCTGTATATTTTGTAAGAGCAAATTGATGTACTGTCCTTTAAGTTGCCTTTTCTAGCTAGGATTTGAAGAACAGCAGGAGACATCTTCAGTCATGCAGAAGCAAACACTAAAGAGACTTCATGAGATGGGTAGACAGTATTTTTTGTAGTCACACATCAACAGGCTTCAGAAAACTAAAATAAATCTTAGGGGAGTCCTAAACCTATTTCTGTGATTTTTAGTTTGGAAAAACTGAAGCAGAAAGAAAATGAATGGTCTATCTAAGGTAGAACAGTGTCAGCAAAAAGCTGGAACCAGCTTTCCAACTTCTAGATATGAGCTTCACTTTCACACTTTATGGCTTTTCCCTTGCAGTTTGAAGGAACATTTATGGCTTTAAAAAATATACTACTAAGTCAGCCATTCAGTGTGTCCCTACTTCTCTTCATTCCCTCCAGCCTAAGAAACAATCACTGATTATTAGGATCATCAAGAGCTGAAGCCACATTTTCAATGATACTAAATTACACACACTGCTGATAATAATTTTGACCAATAAGAACATTGATAATTCCTCAAAAAGGAAACTAATTATACCATTAGATGAACTGTTTATAAGGAACTAAATTATAAGCAAAATGTTTTGTTAATTTATTCCCTATTTTTACCATTTTTCCAGAAACATTTAGAATAAACTATACTGTTTTTATAAGAACACTTTTCAAAAAACTGGAGTTTATTGATTGTTTTTTGCTTTTATTTTCCTTGAGAAGTATGGAATAGACAGTTCCAGTTCCTGTAGGTTGACTTATGGAACATTTTTACTCAATTCAGGAGTAGGGTAATGCAGGCCTCCCAGCCCATCCTGAAACACATTATGACCTATTTGGCCATACCTTGACACATTTTAAAGACATTGACCTCTCAAGGTTACTGTCATTGAGATAATAAAATAGATGCAACATACTGTAGAAAGAACATATAAAATCAGATAGTCCAATGATAAAGAAATAATTATCTGTCGTTTCTAAATTATCTAGTCTAAAATATCATAATTTTTAATAACTTGCTCCATGGATGGCACTGTGCAATCACTTTCCATTCATTATATAAAAATATTCTTTTGACCTGTTACACAATTACATTAAAATATTCCTTTGAGTATTATGATCTCCTTTGCACAAATGCAGCAACTGAAATTAAGTAATGCCCAAGATCACAGAAAGAATAAATGGCAGAGTATTCAAACCCAGGTTTCTACTCCTAAAGCCACACTAACAACTTGGTCATGACTCTCCAGGATGATTTTACAAGGTTTGGGCAAGCACACTCTCTCTTTGAAATAATTTCCTCACCTATGAGCTCTGGACATTAACACTCCCAACTCAAAGTATTTTCAAGAGGATTATATATACAGAAGTACTTTTTAAACTATAAAGTGTTAGCTCACATAGGGTTGGAGAATCAGAATTCCTATGTGGTCTGTTTGTCCTGTAGTGCAAGGCACACGGAGAAAGTCAATACCTTTGTGGCCCCCTTAGAAGCAAACAGAAGAGGCTGAGGAAGACTGCCCAAAGAAGGACATCCAAAGTTGAACCCTAGTATCCAAGTTAGTTTCCACAGAACTCTTAAAAAACTAGACTGGGGACACCTTGGTGACCATAGACTAAGTCCACCTTCTATCTCTTCCCAGACCTCACACAGAAGGCATCCGTGACCCTGAAAGCTAAGTGCTTAAAATCAGTTCAGAACATTAATTAACAGAGGCAGGACCCAGGCCTCCACTTGCTCCTACACTTTCCATGACAAAAGATCACCTCTCAACCCACCCATTCTTGTTCAATGATCAGTTAGTACTAATTCATTCAGTATGTCCTACTCTGATTCTAAAGGCAAACCACTAACATGGAAAGAAATAGAGCATTCAATGTATCATTCAATCTTCCAGAACCTATTACCACTTTCAAGCTGAAAAAAAAATGGAAGAATATATTTTAATGAGAAATAAAATTTACTTTCTTTTTATAGTGTCTCTATAAAAGACAGAGGCTACTTTTATGCACTGCTTAAATATGGATCTTTCCAACTATTTTTTCACAATCAATAATAATTGAAATCCATCCACACAGTTATACTGCAGAGCCAAGAAGAGAGTAATACTTCAGGAGAAAACATGGAAAGTCTCAGGCAATTGCGATTTTCTAATGCTCAAAGGCAATCTCAGCCAAGTACCCAACCCACCTGCCCCCAGAGGGCCATGAACAGCCCTAACATCCAGTTCAATTTATACTTTGCCAAACAGCTTTGGCACATCAGTGCTGGGAATGAGATCCAAGAGTTTCAGACAATATGCTCTCTAGAGCTCCATCATATCCCACATTTTATTTTAATTATAAATGGACAAGCGATTTATGGCTGCAGTGTTAAATTCAGAAAAGGGGCTGCACACATGGCACTTATAATGGGCCAGGCAGCAGCATACCACAACAAACAATAGTGCAGACAGGAAACAAAGGGTCAGGGTTATATCGAGGATTTTGGATATTTTCTTCCCCTATTATATACAGAATTAATAATAAACTCAGTAGGGTCTTCCTATAATGTATGCTCTGTTCAAAGTCAGCATGGCCTGGTAATAATCTGTCCCCCCTCAACTGTGGAGGAAAAAGCCATTAGCAGGAGATTTGAAATAAGGATGTTTAGTATAGTACATTTCTAAAGTTAAAAAAAAACCTCAACAACAATAAAAAAGCTTAATATATATATATATATATATATATATATATATATATATATATGTAATTTTCCATATTGGTTAAAAGTTTTGTCCCCTAGTTTCCTCTCCTGACATCCACCCTAAGTTGGGTAGGAAATAAAAATCAATGGAGTCATTAGCAAATTCAAGGATACCTACAGCTCTACTAAGTAAAATGTTATCCACCAATGTGGGTTAAAAGAAACACTGGTCTTGGGATCAGCAACTTGATACACTAACCTTCTCAATGTACTTTACCATATACTGACCACCTACTCCCACACAAAGTAACTGGGATTGAACCCAGGACCCCTCACACACTAGGCAAGTGCTCCACCACTGAGCTACCTCCTTAGCCCTACTAACCTTTTCAGTGAATCTTAACAAAGAGACTAACAGCAATTTTTAATAGATCACTCTTTAGAGAAGTTTTAGATTTACAGTAAAATAGAAGTATAGCAAGTTCCCATTTATTGCTTTGCCTCATATAAGCACAATGTCCCCACCACCAATACCCAGCACCAGAGTGGTACATTTGTTATAACCTACATTGACACATTGTTATCATCCAGAGTTCATAGTTTACTTTAAAAGTCACTCTTCATGTGATTTAAAAGTCCACTCTTCTGTGGATTTTGACAAATATAATGACATGAATCTACCACTGTGGTATCACATAGGATAGTTTCGCTGCCTTAAGTCTTCTGTTACACTCCTATATTCTTTATCTTCATATAAATCCAAGCAAAACCTGAAATATTTATTGTCCATAGTTTTGACTTTTCCAGAATACCATACAGTTGGAATCATCATATACAGTCATTTCAGACTGACTTTTTTAGCTTAGTGAGATGCATTTAAGATTCTTCTGTGACTTTTTAATGGCTAGGTAGTTCATCTGTTTTTAATTTAGAATAATATTCCACTGCCTGGATATACCACATTTTATTTATCCATTTACCTTTTGAAGAACACCTACATACTTCCAATTTGAGGCAATTATGAATAACAGTGCCATACACTTCTGTGTGCAGGTTTTTGCATGTATGGTTTCAACTTATTTGGGTAAGTTGCACTCCACCCCCTCACACTCAGAAATGGATGAGAGTTCTTGTGTTCCATATCTTCACCATTATCTGGTATTGCCAGCATTTTGGTTTGGGACCATTTTGACAGGTATATAGTAGTATTTTGTTGTTTTAATTGCAATTCCCCAATAAACTATGATACAGAACATCTTTTTATGTGTATCTTTATAATCTTTATGTTTTTATGGCAAGGTATAATTTCGTATTTTTTGCCCATTTTTACACTGATTAATAGTTTTCCTATTGTTCAGTTTTAAGAGTTCTTTGTAAATTTTGGAAAACAGTCCTTTATCAGATAAGTCTTTTGCAAATATTTTCCCTTAGTGTGTGGTTTGTCTTCTCATTTTCTGAAAATTATAGAAACAATAGCAATTGCATTAGTAGGTCCTTAGAAGTATAAAGGAAGTAACAATATCACTTTAGGAAAATCTATCCCACCCTTAGTACACTGTACTCAAATTTCTTGCTCCTATATAATATAATTCACTCTGTGGAGACAGACCATATCTATTTTGTTCTGTCCTTCCAGATTCAAGGATAATATCTGGCTGAACAGTTAGCACTTAAGTTAGAGATAAGTCTAAGGCCCTGGAGAATTCTTGTACTTTTCTGAGCCTCAGTTTCCCCATATATGAAGGTTGTGAACTATGGGTCCTCCAAAATCTCCCCCTGTCTTCAATCAGTAAATGAATGAATCTATAACACATCCCAGATTGCACTAAGGAGACATCTTTAAAGGATGTAAACTTTCTTTGGTGCCAGAACTCTATAGATTATTCTTTCCCTTTTTTTAAAGAAAGAGGGACAGTGAGTGAGGGGAGAGAGAGAATCAATTTTATTTTGTTTTTCTATTGCCTTTGTTGCTCCAAGACTTTGTTATGTACATGGTGCTGGGGTTTGAACTCATATACTCGTGCTTGCCAGGCAAGCGCCATAACCTTTGAGCCACCGCTCCAGCCCTCTTTTCATATTTTTGAAAAGAGAATTCATAATCTTGACCCATACTTGGGCAGTTGTTAACTTAAAAGAACAAGCCTATTCCCACAAACATATGAAGTCAGTGAGTGTAATTTGTATTCTGCATACTTCAGACTTTACTGTCAGCACATATCTGATCCGTGCTCCCTCTGCTTGCATGAACCTGTTCCTACTTTATTAAAGGAGATTAAAAAAAAAAACTCACAGTCTAGAAATAGAGTGAGAAATCACAGAAGCTTAGAATTCCAACTAAAGAGAAAGCCAGAGGAAAGGAATGTCCACTTCTGGGATTCCTTTCCAGAGCTGCCAAAAGTTGATTCATGCTGGTGAAGAAAATTTGGGCATCCCTCCCAGCAAGAGCTGACCAGCTAAGGCAGCTAAGTACCTTTACCCAGGATTTAAGTTAATATGCAACATAATCAACCTAGACCATTTCTGGACCACTGATCATAGTAATTCACTTTACAACACAAACACACACACACACACACACACACACACACACACACTGCTTCAAGGTCTATAAGATCTCAAATTAGGAAAAAAGATTCTATAACTATGCCAAGTCAAAACAAGCAGGTCTGAGGGAGCTCCCTTTTTATCTTGGCCACAAAAGAAAGAACATGAACTGATGAGTTTAGGGGAAAAAATCATGAAGGCTTAATACAATTTTTGATAGAAGTTACGCAGATATAAATATTTGCAATTATCAAGGTCTATGAATCTTTACGTAAAGGATATAAGGTAGATCAAACTGTATTTAACAGTGCTTTGTTGGTCATTTGGTTCAAATATTTTTTTTTCCTTATCCAGAAATATTTTAATCTCTTAGAAAACAAAGCAAAATATACAACAACAAAAACAAAACTTCAACTTTTAACCATAATTCAATTATGGCTACAAAACATCAGATGATTTTTTAAAAAATGTATCTTCTCTATGGTATTTTTTAAAATGTGCCCTGCTAGTCTTTAATTGGCAGAAATATAGTCAACTATTGTATTTAAGCCACATCACAAACACACACACACGAAAAAAAAAAACCCAAGGGGCTGGAGCGGTGGTTCAGTGTTTACAGTGCTTACATGGCATGCACGAGGATCCAGGTTCAAACCCCAACACCACATATACAACTAAGTGTTGAAGCAATGAAAACCAGATAAAAAACTAAATAAAATTGATTCTTTGTCTCTCTCTCTCTCTGTCCCTCTGTTTCTTAAAAAAAATAGATTTTAAAGCATGTTTTAGCACTTTTAAAACTATAGAAAAATAAGATACAGATTTTAGTATATACATATTGGAGTATAAGATGTTAGAGATCATTAAAATTTAACTCATGCTGCCAGATTAATCCATTCTTAGAGTTTTACAGACATCAGAAGGAAACCTCCTTTATATGCTTTATATATTATGAACTTTTTTCAATGTATATCTAATTGGAAAAATATAGGTTTGTACACATCTTTTAAAAATTATCTCATATAGAAATTCCCAGGTAAATGTCTAGTGCATCATGGGATACTTTGCCCAATCCTACATGACCATTTGGCTAAAGCACTTGGCATAACTCAGTATTGGGTTATTAAATTGTAATTGAAATACTGACACATAGCAGACCATAGAAAGCTTTGACGTCTATTTTAAGGTGGGGGCTGAACTTTATACTGAAATTAAGAAATGCAAGCATTTAATAGCTGTGCTTTACGATTCAGACTTAAAACCAAACTTTTTCTATTACTCCTCTTTTAAGTTTTTGGATCAGTTTGAGAAATGTCCTAAGCTGAATGCATGCTATTAACAAAAGAATAACCATTACAACTATTTATCTGCATGAGTCATACATTCCATGATATGGCAAACCAAGCCAGAGAGAAATAAGTTAGATGCTCAGTAATCGAATATTATAACTGTTAGTCACAACCTCTGATTTCAAATTTTGGTGTCAATATTTTCAGGATTCACTTTTTAATAGTTAATGTTTAAAATTTGACATTTAAAAATATATTTATACAACTAAAAACAAGTTTCTTTAGTTTAACTTTTAGAATTCTAAAATGAGATTTTGTTTTTAAGAAAATATTTTTGCTGCTACAGATATTAAATTTATAGGGTGATAGGAAAAGCAGTAACAAACTTGAACCAAATCCTATGTCTGCCATTTACTGTCTGCATAACGTTAGGAATTTTTTCCTGATTCTTTTTTTTCCCACATTTTTAATTTGTGCATTATAGTTGTACATAATGATGGGATTTGTTGTTACACATTAGTACATGCGCACAACATAATTTGCCCAATATCACTCCCCAGAACTTCCCCACTCCCTCCTCACTTTCCATCCCCTGGTCTCTTTCCTCTACTGATCTCCTTTTGATTTTCATGTTATGTACCCCATACCTTTCTTTTCCTTTGTCTTCTTTAATTTCCCCATATGAGAGAAAATTTACAACACTTGACCTTCTGAGCTTGACTTATTTTGCTTAACTTAGCTAATAGTCTCTGATTCCATTCGTTTTTCTGCAACTGACAAAATTTCATTCTTTTTTATGTCTGAATAAAATTTCATTACATATAAAATGAAATATATATGTATGTATTTATACATACAATGAAATATATATGTATGTATACATACAATAAATATATATGTATGTATACATACAATGATATATATGTATACATACAATAAATATATATGTATGTATACATACAATGATATATATGTATGCATACATATAATAAAATATATATATATGCATACACATATATGTGTGTGTTTGTGTGTGTGTGTGTGTGTGTGTGTGTGTATCTCACATTTTCTTTATCCATTCATCCATTGATGGTACCTAAGAAGTGATTCCACAGCTTGGCTATTGTGATTGTGCTGCTATAAACATGAGTGTGAATTTATCATTATAGTTATGATGACTTTAATTCTTTTGGATAAACACAGAGGAGTGGTATAGCTGGGTCATATGGCAGTTCCATACTGATTTCCCCCCATACTGATTTCCATAGTGGTTGTACCAATTTACAATCCCATCAACAGTGTAAAAGTGTCCCTTTTCTTCCATATCCTCTCGAGCATTTATTATGATTTGTATTCCAACTAAGAAATCTAACGGTAAAGAAACATTTTATTCTATTCAACTCCGCATTCACCACAGAATCCTATTCTTTTTCTTTGTCCTTTGTATAAGACTTACACCATAGCAAATTCTGTAGTAGCTGGCTCATATTACCTCAGACCTCCTAAAGATCACCTATGGATACTCCCATCCAAACACATAGTCTTTTGCATCTCTGTGTCTGGAAGCATTATCTGGCCACTAGAGAATGTTTCACTATCTCACAGGAAAAGTCCCAAGAAGTTGGTACTCTCTGAAGTAACCCACAAAAGGTAACAGTTGGTGAATAACTTATTCCAGTCCCTCATCCCTCAGGATAATTCTGGGTTATGTTTTACACAATATCTCAAATAAGCTCAAAGGGACTGAGAAGAAAATATAAATTGAATGAGGCAAAAGTTAACTTGTGCCTTAATTGTTTAGAATGATGCTGCTGAAAAACTGTATGTGGCTAAAGATTGAACTTGTGTGTGGATGAAATGACCCAACTATATTTTCCTAAAGGTAAATGGACAATGCACATTATATCATAAAAAAACAGTTCTTATGCCAACATTTATTCAGATATTACCTTTGTCCCTTGTCATTATAAGACTCATTTTTCTTTCTTTCTTTTTTTTTTTTAAAGAAAGACAGAGAGATAGAAAAAAGAGAGAACTTTTTTTTTTATTTGGCCTTTATTTCTCTGACATTTAGTTTTGTATTTGGTACTGGGGTTTGAATCTGGGTTCTTGCACATGTAAAGGAAGTGCTCCAAATGCTGAGCCATTGCTCCAGCCCCAAGTCTCATTTTTATAACCTACTTCTCTCCTAAAGGTAACAAGAACAGTTATCATATGAATATGAGCAAATTGAATGGGATTCGCATCAAACAATTCTAGTAAATTCTTTGAAATTTTTTCAGCCCACCTAAATTCTTATAATTCTCAAGACTCTTAGAGACCTAAAGTGCAGTTTAAATCCCATTCTCTAGTTGTGTCATTCATTGAAACCCATCTAATATAACACCTTCACCAAAAAAAACTTTCCCTGGTCCTGCCCTCACTTCAGCCTGCATGATCTCTATAGCTCCTTTAAGCCCCCAGAACACTAGCTGATGCTAACACGCTGTGGTTACTTTATGCTCTTACTTCAATATCAGAAAATGGGGCCAGGAACCATGACTTGAGCCATTACATGGGCTCTGTCACATCTCTTTGATAAGAGCTGCCCAGTAATTATTTGTTGAAATGCTAATTCTAGGGTAGACTGATTGTTTGTAGGAGCTAGATAAGACCTTTTCCTACTAATATGAAGTCAGGAATAACTGGATTTTTTTCAGTACTGGGGATCAAACTCAGGGCCTAGCACATGCTAGGCAACTTCTCTGTCACTGAGCTAAATCCCCAGCCCCAAATTTTAAATGAAAATTTAAAATGAATATTTGTTCCTACAATTAGGAAGGCACTAGGGAACATTCTGAAATAAGCCAGGCTCTTCTTCTTCCTTTCTGTACCTCCTCTACCCAGGTCTTCAATGCTCCCAAACTTTCATTGCTTCCTAAGGTACCATATTATGTTTCTTCCTATGATAATCAGCCTCAAAGCTTTTAATATTTTCCAATTCCACCAGTAAAACTGATTTGCCCTATATTCTTTTCTTTTAGCATTTTTATTTCCAAGAGACAGTTTCTCTTTTTCCAAAAAAGAGCATGGAGAGGTTAATGTAATAGCTAACTAAAGTGTGGGTCTTCTCTGATAATATCCTTTATATTACCTATTTGAAGTTTAATCCCTATAATGGCTCTTGGATAAGATAATAAGGTACTGTGATTGCACACTGAAAAAGATTTAGACAAATAATTTTGACCACACATTTAAAATCATACCAGATATGACCAAGAGTGAATACACAATTTGTACTATGCATAATAGCAGTACCATGCACTCCTGCTACAACCATACTCAGTAGCCCTGACAACCTGCACAACCATATTCAGTAGCCCTTCACTAATAAGCAGCTTCTCAGTTTCCCTGTATTAAGAGAGTCTACCAAACACTTTTTCTACTCTAATTCCTAATCTCTAATTCATTTCAGCTCAAGCAGAAAGACAAATGCTCATAAATACTAAATATTTTACCAAATTATATTTTACTAAAGGAAAATATATCAAAGGAAGCTCATATTTAACAGCATATATACAAAAAGTACATGATTTTCCAACCCCAAGTGGTTGGATATAATGGTATAATATAAATGGGAGATGTGCTTTCTTAAACTCTCTTCAAATAAAATTCTTATATTTGTCTCAATTTACTTTAGCCTAAATCCTCTCATTTTTATCATGCACATGTAGTCTCCCCCAAAACAGTTTAATCTCTGAGATTTTCTTTTCAATGCCTTCCTTGGACCTTCACATTTTTCATTAATATTTTCTAGGATAGGTACAAGTGTAGCATTTGAAATTCTATTAATGAAGGTGTCAGCAATGCACTTGGCCTTTATGGAGCATTTAACATTCAGCCTGATTAAAGTGAATTTAGGACCTGAGTCCTCACCCCTTGATCACACAGGGTCTAAAACTACTCACTGCTACCACTATGCCTAGCCTGTGTTTAAGTAGGCAAAACTGCAACTAAAAATCTGCCTTCTCCTATTTCTCTCCCACCTACATTTAATTCTCCACAGCATATCCCAGTTACAAATGAAAGTTTTAAATTCTAGGCACTGAAAGGTATTTGGACTCCAACATGCTCTTTTCCAATGCATTTCAACCAAGGAATCCCATTTAATTCCAAGCCAGTGAAATAAAAAGCTACATTGATTAAAACTCTTGAGATTCAGATCAACTTTTAAGGAGGCACTGAATCTTTTTAACATCTGCTTCCTTACGAGCAAAGGTAATACATCTTTAAATAATTTGTAAGTGTGTTAGAGCTGCCACACAGTTATTGAGAGCTCTCCTTCGGTAAATAGGGGCTGCAGGCTTCATATTTCAGACAGCTGTCTTCCATTAAATATTTTAATATTGAGGAGAATTAACTTTCATATCAATAGCAATGATGAAAAAAATGATCTTTGTAACCAGGGCAGACAATGTCGGTGCATAGCTTGTCATTTTCTAATTCAGCTGCTTCCATTTGATTTGGAATTAGGACTAGACCTCAGAAGCTGAGCTGCAGCATCCTCACACAAGAGCTGTTTTAAATTATGTGCAGCAAGTTTTTAAGCACATTAGCAACTAGAACAAGCTGTCCTCATGCTAACTGGCCTTGCTTTGTTCTTGATGGTGGAAAATCTCGCTTTAACTGCCCTCTAATTTGTTGCAGAATGCTACTGCACCAGCAGCTGCCTTGGCACAGGATTAAACACACAAGAAAACATTATTTTTCCACATAAATTATTAACAGTGCCAAAAGCCACAAAATCCTCTTTTGAAAAAAATAATTTTCTTCTCCTCATTCCCTTTATTTTCCCTCTCCTATAAAACAAACTGCAATTTGAATTACACCTCGGTAGGATCTTTTGAGATCCTCCCCTCCATGTAAACATACAGAGAGGGTATTTCATTCTGTTCTTGATAAAACACAAAAGATTCAAAAATGGGGCAAAGGGAAACTTTCAACTGCACATATAATAAGTATGTCAATGAATGAGGACTCCTAGGGGTGTATACAAGGGGAAACCTACTTGCCTCGTACCTCATAGACTTGTTCAAAACCTAGAAGAGGAAATACATAAAGTAAGCCTCCCTAGGCTCTAATCTTGGTCTGATTATAGCTATTTCTGTGCAGCAGTTAAACATTTTGCCAACGGGAAGAATTTGCTTGATTGCTGCTTCAGAGGGGAATTTATTAATGATGTCTGCAAATAATTGCTGAGAAGACAACTGTGCCTGCCTTCACTGTTGTTCTCATTCAGTGGGCTTGCCACAGCTTATTTAGTCATGTTGGTAAGGGAATACTGACAAGCCTTTGAGGTCAGTGCATACCTGTGTCCTGATGCTAAGGAAAGTTTAAAAATAATCCTTATTATTTCTAAAGAAAGCAAAGGGAAGAAAGTATCTGTTAACCCTTCCTTTAGACAAGACCACTGCCTCTTTTGTTGGGAGAGGTAAGAGTGGTTTAGGGCTCCAGGTATCCTGAGTTATTGCTTCAGTGTAGCCCCTGCCATCTTCTCATTTTCCCATTTGACTGAGACAGGCTGACATCCAACTAGCAGTAAAGAACTTAGGTGACCTGAGAGCCATCTGCTAAATAAGGTCTTGGGGAGTGGAAGCAAAAATCAGCCTGAGAAAGAGGAGGTCAATTTCGCTCTCAAAAAGCACCTACACACAAGCTTACTTCCTTACCTACCCTAGTTCCCATCACCCTCTTGGCAAAGATTGGTCCAGAAATACTCTTGTGCAAAGTTCCTCTCACTGTAAAAACTCTTAAGAATAGACTAGGGTGGTGGTTGTTGTGGTGGTGAGGACAAATGTCTATTACAGAGCTTTACTCTTCAGGGTTAAGAAACAGAAAGATAGGAATCCTAAAAATCTCCATCAGAACTGGTCACCATGAAAATTTCCTGACCCAGATTCAAAGCTACTTTCTGGTCTTTACTTGGTCCCAGATTAGACTCCCTTTAATGGTGCTGTCTTTTATACTGTTTTTTGCATTGTTAATACTTTCTTGACCAGTTATATCAATTCTCAAAAATGGCCAGATGCAATGATTGGAAAAGATGCATGCATTCAAAGCTGCTTTTATTAAAAATTTCATTAAGGAATTTACAACTTTCTCCTTCACTTTCTGCTCCAGCTTTTCTCTGAGTTGGAAGTCAGAACAGTCCACCCAGAGGCATTCTCTGAAAATTCATCACATTTCATCAGTTATTAATTATACAACTCTCCAAATTCAGGAAATAAATAGTGAAGAATTTGGAGCCACATATCTGTCCCTTAAATTCACATGGTCAAGAAAAATGTCTGAAATTTAGGACCAAATAGTCTGCCAAATGTAAAGGATATAATTAAACACAAAACTCACTTATGTTTTACACAAATGTATTGCAATTAATATCCATTTTTCACTTTTTAGTCAACCAAATAAGCCATCTATTAAAGAAAAATTATGGGATTTTAATTAGTAAATGACTGTTTCATTTCAATCCAAGTAGATATATGTTGCTTCTGAGTTACTTTATGTATTAAATGCCTATTCTACATATTTTTGTGTCATCTAAATTTACACTCATGGGAGAGAGTGTTTATTAACCATGTTTTCTTTACAAATTTTTATGCTGTTTACAGACTACAAAATGAGAGATAATGTAAAATATCTATGCTCAAGAAGGTCTTAAATTCCTATTTTCTTATTCCCCTGTCTCTGCATCGTATCCCATCACATCTTGTATATAATATACATCCTTCTACCTTAGCAGATGTCCAGATAACATGATACTAGGCATCCCCCCACCCCCGCCAGAGACTGTTGTACCTCATGATTCTCAGTGCCAGGCTGTAAAACTATGGCTCCCAGAGTGTGTCCCTCAACCAGCAATCTCAGCATCAACTGGAGACTTTTTAGAAACACAGATTCTGAATCTGAAATTCCTGACAATGAGCCCAGCAATCTGTATTTTAAGACGTCCTCCAGATGATTTTGTTTGAGAAACACTACTCTAACCAACCTGCCTTTCCAGCACACCTCACTGGCAGAGCAAGGCACTTTCATACTTTCTCACAACATGCCATGTCTTCTGCTGGCCTCTACTTTCCTTAGAGCTCCCTATTGGGAATCCCCATGTGGGAAAGTCTTACAAAAGCTGAACCCCATTTCCCAAATGTTTTTTCTGTGATCCATCTATTTCTCCATCAAAATCTCTATCTCCACAGAGTCAGACTTGTGGGGTGCTGTATTGTCCCCCCGGGAGCCGATCAGGAGGAGGGTGAGTGCCGACGGCTGGAACCCGGGTCCCCCCTCGTCCGGTGACCCCTTCCCTCCCAGCTGGGGAAACGAGCAACCTCACGCAGCTGATGGCAGCTCAGAATCCGTTTATTCTTAAGGCACACGGGTTTTTATAGAGGAGGGG
>PVKS010003223.1:0-45433 GCA_004027875.1 Aplodontia rufa | reverse complement strand
TCCCAATAATTGTCACAAGGTCACTCTAGGGCAGCTGATGAAATAGAATGAAGGTCAGACCCCAACAAGACTTTCCAGAACTCTGAAGTTTTGTAACTGGGTACCAGTCTCCAACTAAGACATTCAGTTCTGTGATTGTATACTGATTCAGTAGGTGTACAGGCATTTCACATCCACTCAGTCATTCTAGCCTTGGTTCTCAGACTCCATGTCTCCAGTTGCTAGGGGAAGTTGAGAATGATTCAAGAATTAAAGTTTGAAATGAGGACAGTGCTGGAAACTGTTCTTCCCAAACAGAATTTAAGTAAAATGCCTAAAACTCCATTGTCTTCAGGGACAATGCAGACAATATAAATCTAAAAGGCATTTATATACAACACAGTAGGAAGAGATGAAGTTGGTAGTGAAATGGAAAAGCATGCAAATTTTTACTTTAAAAAAGAAAACTGGGCAGGCAACCAAGTCACAGCCTCTGCAGCACTTCAAGGATAGGATGAACATTTCTCAGACTTCTGCACATAGCACACACTGAGTAGGTGCCTGGCTCAATGAATGGATGAAATGACCAAGAAATGAGTGAATGAATGAACCAAAGTAGAAGAACTTTACTACATGGGAAATGGTAAACCTCACTCACTCATGCTTTGAGACCCTGCACACTTATAATAATCCTCAAAATTGTTTGCCTAAAGGATTTCATTTAGAGCATCATTATAGACAGTTATCTAGGTAATCAAAGGATACATGATAGATATTAATATTTTGTTTTATCTTAAAACAACTCAGAATTATACATAGTACATTTTAAAAATTCAGTATCAGCTCATCTGATATAACAATAAACCACATGAAGTGAGGAAAAGAGAAAATGTCTTGTATTTAGAAACCCACACGGCACAAAAGTAAGAGAGAAAAAATAGAATTATAGGCTTGCTCACTTTATGAATCAATTGTTTCAGTTCAAGTTGTGTTCAGGCATCGAAGTTGCAACCTTCACTCTCTGGTGGTGGAGACGGAAGAAGATAAGGAGGACAAAGCTTAGCCACTGAGGATAAAACAGGTCTGAGTGTTCCAAGCCTACCATACTCCCTCTTGTACTGCTGCTATACTGCTCCTTCAGGTGGCAACCCAGAAAAGAATATAATAGTTTGTATTCCACAAGACACATGGATTCATTGTCGAGATGATAGCATGTGACTTGAGGGCCTTCTCCCAATTCTCAGGGACAGGACATACTTCATAAAAGCTGTCAGACTCCAGTGTTCTCATAAACCTGTCTGACCTCTCAGCTGTACCTCACTCTTATTCTGTTCTTCCAGTCTTCTATGTTTCAGTTGTTTCCTCATTCTGGGATTCAATGGAGCAGTGTTACCAGCTTCCAGACCAGTGCCCTTTTCCCCTAGCTTACTACACATTTTTGTGTTGATGGTGCTGAGCTCCCAAAAATTGTCTGTGGTCTGATTTCAGGATTGTATTTGGTTCTTGTGGTTGCTATAAAAAAAAATTAACTTGGTGGCCTTAACCACTAGAAATCCATTCTCTCACAGTTCGGGAGGCCAGAAGTACAAAGGGACAAAATTGAGATGTTGGCAGTACTGCACTCCTTCCAGAGGATTTATCTAGGAAAGTATTTAATCCTTGCCTCTCAGTTTCTGGTGGCTGCTGGCATTCCTTAACTTATGACTACAAAACTCCTATATCTGCCTCTGTGGTTTTGGCCTCCTCTTCTTCCGTCACTACAAGTTCCCTCTGCCTTTGTTCAATAAGGATAATTGTGATTGCATTTAGGGACCGCACAGATTATCCAGGATAATATCATTGTCTCAGGATCCTGAAAATAATCACATATGAAAAGACTTTTTTTCAAATGATCAACATTTATAATTTGGGGGGGTGTATTGTATAGCCCATTTCTACAAGGACCTTCTCACATAATCCAGTTCCATGGACAGCCCAACCTCAACTTAATAGAAATGTTCCCTAGAAAGAAAGAGTATTGTTTCATTTGAATGTCTATAGTTAAATGTCACAATTATTTTGAGTGAGAAAGTCTGTTAACCTAAGGAGTTGAGTCCCAACCATAAAGGTCTGCCTTGTTTAATACTAATTTCTTCTTTCTCTGGTTTTCACAAATGCTCAAATCAAAAGTAGTCTGTATTCTTTTCCATATAATAACCATTTCCCTTTTCTACTATGGTGTCCAAAATGGTACTGGTGAGAAATTTGCGGTCTAATGGTTGATTCTCAAGTCTGGTTTTATTATTTTTACCCAGCCTGAAGTCAATCTCTGATTCTTAGCAAATCTTATGTGTAGGTCTGCCATGTCTTTCCCTTCAAAGATTTAGACAGGGCACCAGTCAGGGCCAGATGGAGTATTTTTTTCTCTTAAGAGAGTGAACTTCTCTCAGTTTTTCTAGAAATGAAGACAGAGCAGCTTCTCTGCCTTCCATCCTGAGAACGCCCTTTTGGGGAGACTCGTACTGTGCTCATGTTTGTTCAGGTGGCTCAACATTCACCACAAGACATTCTTTCCCAAGTAGCCTCAAAAGACAACCTCCTGCTTCTGTAAAATATGTGGATTGAGTTACTTTGAATGAAAAGGCATAGCATATTCAACCCATTTATGGAACTCCTAAGCTTCCACTGTGGGGAAAGTATGTGTTATCCAAACCATCCAAAGGACTCCACTCAAGCATAACCAGGAAAGTGGTTTCCTGCTTGAATCCAAATACGATTTGAGCTCTTCAGGGGATGGATTTATGTTACCACCAACCACAGCACTTGGAATACAAGAAGCTTCTCTTGCCAAGAAACAAAGAACATATTCTATACCCTTTATCATTTCTCATAAGAGTTTTCCCATTCTGCTCATGCTGTACTGAGAAAGAAAATAAAAATTACCTATGGCTTTGTAAAAATCTGGTGCTTTGGGGAGATGTTCTTTTCTGACCAAAATGAAAATCTCAGTCTCTACTGAAACAGGAAAATTAAAGTGCTATGTTTTTCTAATTCTAAGGTTTTAAGGAAACAATGAGATCTTCATGCTGTAGAAATTGTTAAATTTGTTCAAAATCCAAAAATAGCCCTATGAAAGCTTAGGAACCTTTACAGATGTGTTGGGACCTATACTTCAAAGACTTTGCTAATGAAGAACTAAAATGCTTGAATCCTTTAAGTAATGGGAGTTTTATTTACATGGAGAATATTTTTAAAATTCTCTGTTTTTGGCAGTATTTCCAGGCCAGACTATGCTGGATATTGAGCCAAGCAAACTATAAATGAGACTGTGCATGAATGAGGTTATCTATCTACCAGAGACATATCATCAAAATAAGGTTGTCCTCTTCAAACTGTGGGAACAATTCTGCTGGTTCCCCACTTGTTTCTGCATCAGGATGATGAAAGAGAGTAATCAAAAAGCCCAAAACTACTTGTTAGGTCATTTGAAGAGCTTCCAGAGACATTTAAATCCTGGTTTTCAAAGAGTTGATCAGAACACAAAACTTTTTTCTTTGCTCTCTTGGCTCTGATAGGATTAGAGCTGGCTTACTATCTGATGGCTTTAATTTTGATCTCAGTTAAGATTCTTTCTAATACAGACTTTACTGCTTTTAGAGCACCCACTTCCTTATATTTCAAAAGTATGTGTCATGTGTGCACATGTATGCGCTGTACTGAGAGGAAAGATGATCATGTGGAATTCAGGGAAAGTTTGCTAACATTCTTTGTTTCTAAACCTCCTGACATTCAACAGTTTGACATTTATGCTCTACTAAAACTGAACACTTTTTGCATATATCATATTATGTCTTCCTTATGACTTCAGCTTCCCCCAATTTAAAAAAATTGTGCTTCATCTTAGATACTCCATCTTTCAGAAAAGTCCTTAATCCTAGCTCCTCATTCATTGACACAGGCTGGGTTTGATTCCCTTCCTCTGTGCCAGAAGGGAAATTTCCAGATCTCTACACTCCAAACTTACTATACTGTATTACAACTTGTTTGACTTCTCCATTAAAGAGCATCTCCAGTGCTACCAAAGTGTAAATATTCAATAAATGCTCCTTAATCTACACTGCATTTTTTTTCCTTTCCCATTCTTAAAATTTAAAATGGAAAAAATGCAACAGGTGAAACCCAAGGTGGTCATCCATGTTTTGGCATTACCCCTGGATAACAAAGTATATATATATATACATTGGTTACTGATGGCTTGATAATGTTTCCCCCTCAATTGTATCTCTATATACTTCTAATAAAAAATAAATAAATAAAATGCAAAAACTGTAAAAAAAAAAAAAGAATGGGAAAAACATACAGGATTACTTAACCTCATCAATACCATCCTTGTAGTGAAGTTTGTGTAAGAATGCATCTTTTCCTAAATGAGACCACAGCATAAGAAGAAATATTTCATCTCCACTTATAGACAGAGATATTCCTATAGCTAAGATGATCTGAATGTTGATTCCTGCACAAAGCATTTCTGGCACTTCTGAAAGAAACATCGTTCTTAAAGCACTTGAGGGATTTAGGGTCTCAGTGAACCATGAAAGGCTGCCTGGGCTGCACTGTCTAGTCTCTGTGCCTACCACAGAGTTCAGTCTCCAGAACAACAGAGATTAAAAGAAAATTAACCCCCATAAGTGCTTCCCGGATTTTGTTGTCTATGTGGGATTACACACAGGATAGTCAAGTTTCCCAAAACCTTAACCAGAGGTCCTGAACTCCCCAACCTGGGCTAGTGAGCACAAGTCAAATATTCAAACACCTTTTCTCCTAAGGATGAATCATATTCAATAAGATAGCCACAGATCTTTGTTATTAATGTGGATTTAAAGAAAAGAGAAGAAAATAAACAATCATATTCTCAAGGAATTCAAGGTGACTGAGAAGTAAACTCAAAATTTTCACATTTAAATGTTCATAACTGAAGGTCCTGTCAGGTGTAGAATGTGTGCGCATCACTTATAGCAATGGGCATCTTAGGTAAGGGATATCATCTAGCTTTATATTTAATAAAATGATCTTTCAGGGTACTAAAGCTAAAACATGAGAAACATTCACGGAGCTTTCAAAATCCTACAATGGCCTAATTATATAAATCAAATTAAAAATTTCATTTCAGATCAATTCAAAAATACAGAAATACAGGTCAGAAAAAAATTCAAACATAGAAACAAAAGTAATTAATCATGAACCTGAGATCCAGAAAGAACACTGAATAAGTCACTTACCTCTGCCTAAAGCCTTCATTCCGTCCAACTTCCCCTAACTCACTCAGAGAGGTAAATGTATATACCAGTGGCTCCCAGTCATGAACCACTGGGCTAACAATATACTTAATATTAAAAAATACACAAGAATTAACATTAGCAGCAAGTGTTGGCTATACATAATGTCTCACACAAATGTGAAATATTTTTAACTATTTAAATCATGATATCAAGGTATTACTGATTTCCTAGCAGCTTCTCTTCCTCAGGTGGTTTCTCAATCAATATGCACCAAAAGCAGCACTACACTCCGTCTAGAAGGCAAGGGGAAATGGCATGTGAACTTTTAAAGTTAATTTCTTATTAAAACTTACATATATACCTGTGAATATTTTAGCATTAAAATTAGAAATCACTGTCTCATATTCATTCATCAATAACCCAGGAATAATTTGCACATTTTACATATTCAGTTTATTCCAGGTCTTCTTAATTCCCAAAGGCAGGAAGGACTTCAGAAAGTAATCACATCCTTCCTGATACAATTATCTGAGAATACTTTATTGTTCCTTTGTGAAATGACAGGATGATTACCATAGCTCTTCATATAACCAATGACTATTAAGTTACCCTCTATTCCAAACACCCCTTCTTAAGGATAAATAACTCACTTTCACATGGAGTTAAATCTCAACACATAAATTTCTATTCTCTAGAAAAGCACTGTCCAACAGAACTTTCAGCAAAAATGAACATGTTCTATTTCTATCTTGTCCAACAGGACAGCAATGTGACCACTGAGCATTTAAAATATGACCAATGACATTGAGGGACTGAAATTTTAATTTAAATTTGATTTAATAAATTAAGTTTGAAATAAATTTAATTTTAATTAATTTACATTCAAATTTAAATAGAAACATATGGCCAGTGGCAACCATATTGGATAATGTAGCTCTGGACATTATCTATTTCCTAATCATCTTATTTTAATATCCCCCAAATGAGAAAATAGCCCAATAAAGACCTAATTGATTCCAAAAACTAGGTTATTTGATTTTACACATAGCACCATGGTGCCAATGAGGCCAATCATATGAATTTAACTCCTATGTGAAGCATATTAGTTTTATGAAGAAAGGCCTAACATAAAAAGGGCTGGATAAAAAAAGTCTTAGAAGTCCACCCTTATAGTTCAAGACCTGTTTATTGTTACTAGGAGAAATAAGTTCTAGTGCTCTCAATCACAGTAAGGGTGACTACAGTTGATAATAATTGATTCTATATTTCAAAATAGTGAAAAAAGATTTGGAATGTTGTCACCATAAAGAAATGATAAATGTTTGAGGCAACAGATATGCTCATTACCTAGATTTGATCATCACACATAGAGTATATGTATTGAAATATAACACTTATAAATATGTACACTTTTTATGTTTCAATTCAAAAATATTTTAAATACCTGTTTACTGATTGTATGTCTTAATTTGGTAACAATTAGTATGTAACGTCTGATTCTTAGCTCCTTTTTCTTATATACATACACAAAACCAATGAGAATTTATCCTCTTGATATTGAGATTCTTCCTCCTTAAGTATACTCATTTTTTTAAGAGAGAGGAACAGTGAGAGAAAAAGACAAAATAAATTTTAATTTGGTTTTTCACGTAGCCCTGATTGCTTAGATATTTCATTGTGTATGTGGTGCTGGGGTTTGAACAAACATACTCACTCATGCCAGGCAAGTGCTGCAACCACTGAGCCACTGCTCCAGCCCCAAGTATATTCATTTAAATGTCTCCTTACTGAGTTATCCAAAGCCTGCCACTGTGGAGTTCCTGTCGACTAAAAAATATTGACACTGGATCATTATAAATCTCATTGTCAACCAGGTATGAACCCACTTAACAGCAATTTAATTTAAACCTTGTTTTGCCAAGACACAGGACCAAATTTGTCATTTTTACAGACACAGGATCAAATATGTCCTTGCATACTTATTAAAAGAATTTACTGGGGCTGGAGCAGTGGCTTGGCTGTTGTGGTGCTTGCCTAGCATGTGCAGGTAGGGGAGTTTGAAACCCAGTACCATGTACACAACAGAGTTTCTGAACAACTAAAGCCACGTGAAAAACTAAATAAAATTGATTCTCTCTCTCTCTCTGTGGAAGAAGGAAGAAGGAAGAAGGAAGAAGGAAGAAGGAAGAAGAAAGAAGAAAGAAGAAAGAAGAAGAAGAAGAAGAAGAAGAAGAAGAAGAAGAATTATTAGAAGAATTTACTAAGCAATGCCCCAAGCATGGGAAGGTCATTCGTTACAAGATAGTAAGACTCAAGCCCCAATCTAAAATAACTTATGTATACAACACTTCACAACAATCTTCAGGGATATAAGATGCTCTCTTATTTTCCTCTTTTTTATTGTCCAAATATGTTGCAATTTATCTTGATGGGGATTGCTCTGAATCTGTACAAGACTTTTGGCAAAATGGCCATTTTAATTATATTGATTCTGCCTCACTAGCAATCAAAGAAATGCAAATCACAACTTCACTGAGATTCCACCACTCCAGCCCACCAGTACTCTTTCTTACACCTAAATGTAGGCCACAGTTTAATAGAAATTGGAAAGGAAAACTGGAAATTTCCTCAATTACACCAAGTTGTTAAATTACTATATTATCACCTTCAAGAAAATTGAAAAAGTCAGCAAACAGATAAATAAACCAGTTCCTTTTGTAAGGATAATGTAAGTCTGCCTAAGAGACATAGCTATGTAGGAGAAGGAAGTGGAGAGATGTTATTTAGTATAATTAATAAAATGCACAAATTTTCTATTTATTCCTCCTAAGTTGAATATTGACTAAATGGTCTCTTATTTGCTTTATAATTTTCTAAACCATTACACACACTCACATCCAATGTCAAATACAAATCGTTTCACTTATCTGTTTTTGAGACTTTACATAGGACGTTTTACCTCCATTAGTACAAAGAAATTGAAGATGAATAGCCAACATAGTAAATTGGCCTAGAACTGAATTCACCCGTTTAGTTCTTTTCTCTATCTTTTTTACTCTGTTGTCTGTTGATACCTCCCCGTTGCCATAAACACCACACACACACGCACACACACACACACATATATATACATACCCCAAATAAAATTATGCTAGGAAATAAATCACTTTCACTACCTTGAAAACTTTCCCATTGCTTAGATTTCTTATGACACATTCTTTGGATTTAGCCAGATTACTAGAACTAAACTCCATCCCAGGTTCATATAACAATATGACCCTTGGCAAGTCATATAAAATCCCTGAGGTTCAGTTTTTCTACTGAAAATAGAGTTGATGATTCTTATCTTTCAGGTTCCCTGAAAGTGAATGAGTTAAATTGGATGATATAGACAAATTCCCTGTGCAGTTGCAAAGAAACAATGAACACTCAATAAAAGTGCCCCTTTCTTATTAATAAAACTTTCTCCTGAGAAGTTGGCCACACCTGATAAATCTCTAAGAAAAGCCATGATAAATATGAAGTTGTTATGTGAGCTCAAGCCCACACTCATAGCATCCCTAACATCCCACTTAGACTATATTAAGCCTTTCTGAGAACTAGACACCCTAGCCCTCACCCTTCTACCTCCACCAGCATCCCTACTGCAGGTAGCCCTCCAGGTCTAAAACTTGTGGACTGGAGTAAGACCTGGATTTCATGCCCCACTTACCCCTAAACCAGGCCCCTTTATGCAACACATAAACTGTATAAACATATGAAGGATGCTTGAGTATTTCTGTACTCTGAATCAAAGCTTTTTCAAACTTTCATCCTCACCTTATTACCACTGAATTTATATGGGTGGTTCTTCAAATCCTCTTTTTTCTTTTTCCTTTTTTTCCCACATTTTTATTGGTACATTATAATTGTACATAATAGTGGGATTCATTAATACATATTCATATAAGTATACAATATAACAATAAAATTTGGCCAATATCATTCCTCAGTATTTCCCCTTTCCCTCATCTCCTCCCTCCCTCAGGCTCCTTCATCTAATTTACTGATGTCCCTTCAATTTCATAAGATCTCCTCTATCACTTTTCTTTTCCTTTTACCTCTCTAGCCTCCACTTGAGAAAGAAATCATACAATCCTTGGATTTCTCAGTTTGGTTTATTTCACTTAATGTAATCTCAAGTTCTATACATTTTCCTGAAAATGACATAATTTCATTCTTCTTTATTACTGAATAAAACTCCACTGTGTATACATCCCACATTTTTTAGCCATTCATCCATTAATAGATACCTATGCTAGTTCCATAGTTTGGCTAATGTGAATTGTGCTGCTACAAACATAGGTATGCCTGTATTCCTATAGTATGCTGACTTTAATTCCTTTTTTTTTTAAGAGAGAAAGAGAAAGTCAATTTTATTTATTTTTTCCTCTGATTTTTGTTTTTCCAACACTTAGTTGTATATGTGGTGCTGGGGTTCAAACCCAGGTCCTCACACATGCCAGGCAAATGCTCTACCACCAAGCTACCTCTCCAGCCCTGACTTTAATTCTTTAGGATAAACATAAAGGATTTGTATAGCTGGGTCATATAGTGGTTCCATTCTTAGGCTTTTAAGAAACCTCCTACTGATTTCCATAGTGGTTGTAGTAAATTATAATCCTACCAACAATGTAAAAGTTTCCTTTTTCTCCACATCTTCTCCAGCACTTATTATTGTTTGTATTTTTTATGGCTTCCATTCTAACTGGAGTGAGATGAAATCTCATTATAGTTTTAATTTAAATTTCCCTAATTGTCAAAGATATTGAATTTTCATATTCAAATCCTAATTCAGAGAGAGATTATTTAGGCATCTTTTTATCATTAACAAGGACACTGAAAATATTCCCTCAGCTTTTGACATAAAAGCAGACAAAAGCTGGACTTCCTGGTAGCATTTTGATAACTGATGTAGAAGTCATCCTTTTACACTTAGCAATTTCCCAGGAAATATGAGGCAAAAAATCCTGAACTCAGATCGAGTTTGCTGCATAGGATGGGTAATTCATAGCCTCACGCTAACTGAGTGGAAACAGTGGCAGTGGTAAATGAGAAAGACTTGCTTTCTGTGCAGTTTTGCCTCATGTATTATGAGGTAACATGTATAGTTGCTCTAAATCACAATTTCCTCATCTATAAAATGGATTTAATATTGTCCCTATTCCTTACCCCAAACTTTTTAAATCTCAAGTTGAACCAAAAGCTAATATGAGATGTTTCAATTCCCTACCAAAATTCATCAGAATCACTGTAATAAAATTACTGCTTAACCAATGTAAAAGAAGCAAGCAAAGAAAACACTATCGCAATTATTAAAATATTTAAGTTTTAATACCCAGCTGAGGAATCGCCTTTTATTTAGACTTATTCCTGATCCTTTAACTATGCCACTTTCCTCAGATACTTTCCTCAGACTTTGCATCTGTAACAATCTCTTGGTTGCACATGCCTCAAGGAATTATAGTTATTTATTTTCTTGTCTGAACCCCTGCCAGACTGTAAGCTTCTTTAGGACGGGAACCTTATCTGTAACCCAACCTTGACATAGCCTGGCGTTTGGTACATCCTACTATAGGAGTCTTCAACGGTGAAAGAACTAGAGAACATGCTGACCTGCATTCCTTTTTCAGTTCTGCTCCTCACTAATGCTACATGCATGGAAAAAAATCTCTTGTCTTCTACAGAAAAAGGACATCAGACCAAATCAAGTTTGCAATCTAGTACCCTCCAGGTCCTATGTAGCACCTGAATATGGTTTTTCCCTCTGAATAGTTTGACATTTGTACTGTTAAAACAATATTTCATTGAATTTTTTTAACGAGAGAGGGACAGTGAGAGAGAGAGAGACAGAGAGAATCAATTTTTAGTCAGTTTCTCAGGTAGTTTTGTTGCTCAGACACTCAGTTGTGTACATGGTGCTGGGGCCCAAACCAGTGTATTCGCACATGCCAGACAAGCGCTGCAACCACTGAGCCAAAACTCTAGCCCCATGAATTTTTGATATCAGAAAACTTCACATAAATTTAGAATTTTAAGCTTCTCTTAAAAAAATGAGATTTCATGACATTACCCATCATTCCCTGTATAACAATAAATGAGGGCAGCTGTTGTTTCTTCTGTGAAACAGGTTTGGAACTGTACAGATCACCATAGTCCTCTTGATCCAGTCACTTATTTACATTTCTTTTTTCAGTTCTTCCAAGCCCTAGATTAGAATTTTCTAAATGTGTTCTAGCTCCACAACACCATTTTAGGAGTTTTCTGCCAAACACACTCACACACATACACACACACACACACACACACACACACACAAATTCCTACCATCAGGAAGGAGGCTCTGAGTCTTACTCCTATTATCACACTACTGACACCTCACTTTGGCCTGAGGTCCTCAGGCAATTAATGAAAGAAAGGAAGGGATATCAAATACAGAAAAAAAAAATAGGAAGGAGGAGGAAGAAAGGGAGACTAGCTACAAATCATTCTACCAGAGGTATTATGATATCATGTGAGGAAAATTAGATAGTTATACAGTGCCAGATTTTCTATATAGCAAAGCAATCATTTTGTCTATGATCCTGGAAGCACACATAATAGCTAATGTGAAGAAACAGAGGTTAATTGTCAGAAATTATTGTGGCTTTGGGTGTCACTCCCACTGGGGTTCTCTCCCTCCTGCTCTCCATGGCCCTCTTGCAAAGAGATGCAACTAGCAATTTGAAATTTACACACCTTCACAGATGGGCTGTTCCCATCTGTGGCATATCCATAACCTCCCAAGGCAAAACTGCCATTACTTACAGTATAATCAGCAGCACAGCAGGTACAGAGAGAAGGAGAGAGCTAGGTACACATTACTAAGAAGCCTGAGGAGTCCAGCACACTGCTCCTCTCTAACAAGTACTGCCCTAGGAAATTTAAAATAGCACATCTGATGTGTATGGCATACATCTGCTACACCCATGTGGTATTTGATTGGACAAATCAACACCAACTCTGTCTGCATTTCTCTGCAGCTTCCTTAATACGCTGGCTAGATCAATGAGAGCACAGAGTGCAACACAAATCCTATCTTCAGAACCTTTACACAAGTACCCAAATCCCCAAATTCCCAGACTTTCCCCTTCCCAAAAGTTTTAACTTAGTAACTGAAAGGGAAAAAAACTGCATTAAGCATTCAGCATATTAGTACTTTCATCCTATGCTATGGTCTTTTGAGACTGACCTATCACCTAATGAAAAGCAGAAATATTTTTATTTTTGGAATAGCAGATTATTGTAAGGAAACTCAAGCACAATGAATTGAAAACTGCTCTGGTCTCTACAAAATATTCAAAGCAATCTGAGTGCAGCTTTCATCCAGTTTTCCATGTCATGAGTATTGTTCACAAAGGTGATGACTCTGGAGAGAGAAGATGGATCACAACTGAAAAAGTCTCAGAGTAGACTAAAAGTGCACATATTATTGAAGATTTCTGCATATTTTTTCTCTACATGAAGAAAAACAAACTCCAATATCCAGAATAGGGGGTTGGCATGGGTTGGAATTTAAGAAACTTAAATTCTAGTCCTAGCTTCACTAGCTAAAATTGTGACCATCAGTAAAACCCTTATCATCTCTGAAACTACCTCAACTACAAAATAAAATAGACGTAATAACCTCTAAAAGAGTGCTTCTCAAATTTTAAGATGCAAATGAATTATCTGAAGATTTTGCTAAATGTGAATTTTAAATAAGTAGATTGTGAGTAGGCCTGACATTCTGTATTCATAATGCACTCCCAGGCCGTGCTTATAATTGTTCCTGCACTGTCCAACCATATGATAATCTCAACAAAAGCAGAAAAAGCATCAGATGAAATTTAATGTTCCTTCACAATAAAAACTCTCAATTACATAGGTACAAAAGGAACTTAGTACAATTAAGGCCATATATGACAAACCTACAGCTACCATCACACCCGACAGAGAAAAATTGAAAGCTCTTTTTCTAAGATCTGGAATAACATAAAGATGCCCACTTTCACCACGCACATTAATCACAGTATTGGAACTCCTAGCCAGAGCAATTAGGCAAGATAAAGAAATAAAAAGGTAAAATGACGTCTGTTTGCAGATAACATAACCTCATACAGAAAAACCTTAAGGATCCACCAATAAATGGTTAGAACCAATAACTGATTACAATAAAATAGGAGAATATAAGGTGAACAGATGAAAATCAATAAAGAAATCCAGAAAACAACCTCATTCACAATAGTTTTTTAAAAAATTAGGAAACAGTTTAACCAAAGAGGTTAAAGAACTCTACAATGAAAACTATAAAAACTGACAAAAGAAATTGAAAAGGACACAAAAATTGTTCATGGGACTGAAAGAATTCATACTGTTGAAATGCCCACATTACCCAAAGCAATCTACAGATACAATGTAATCTCTACAAAATACCAATTATGTTCTTCACAAAAGTAGAAAACACAATCACTCCTAAAATTCATATGGAACCACAAAACCTCAAATAGTCAAAGCAACCCTAAGTGAAAAGAGCAAATATGGAGATACCACACTGCTAAATTTCAAAACAAACTACAAAGCTACAGTTATCTATTAAAAAGTTTGTTACTGGCATAAAAAAAAAAAAAGAAAAAGGCAAAGGTACAAAATAGAGGACCCAGAAGTAAATGCACATGTTTACAACTAAATGATTTTAACAAAGTCTCCAGAAACATGCTGAAGAGGAAAACATTGTCTCTTTAATAAATTGTGCTAGGAAAACTATATCCATATGCAGAATGAAATTAGACCATTATCTCTCACCAACATGATACACATATAAATTCAAAATGGATCATAAACATAAATGTAAGACCAAAAACTATGAAACTACTAGAAGAAAACATATGGGAAGTGCTTCAGGACACTGATCTGGAAAGGACACTGATCTGGAAAATACTGTTTTATTCCCAAACCACAAGCAACAGAAGCAAAAATGGAAAAACAAGGTTTACAACAAACTAAACAGCTTCTATGAAGCAAAGAAAAAAATCAACATAATGCAGAGACAACCTACAGAATGGGAAAAATACCAACCATTCATATCACAAAAATGGGTAAATATGCAAAAGAAGACGTATCAATGGCCAACAGTATATGAAAAAACACTCTACAACAAAAGTCATCAGGGGAATGGCAAATCAAAAGCACAGTCAGAAACGATCTCAACCCAGTCAGAATGGCTATTATCAAAAAGATGGAAAATAACAAACATTGGCAAGGATTCAGATAAATAGGAACTATCTTACACTGTTACTGATAATGTATTAATATAGCCACAAATTTCCCATTGCACTTCTGTATTTACTGTAGCACTATTCACAATAGCCAAGATATGAAATCAATTTCAGTGTCTATCAATGGATGAAAAAATAAAGAAAATATAGCATCTATACACAATGGAATAATATTCAGCTATAAAAAATGAAGTTGTCTCATTTGCTGCCACATTGAAGAGCCTGTAGGATATTATGTTAATTGAAATAAGTAAAACACACAAAGATAAACATTGCATATTCTCACTGATACTCAGAAGCTTTAAAAAGTTGATCTCATATAAGTACAATACAGAGTAATTAGTTACCAAAGATAGGAAAGAGGGGCATCAGGAGACTGAAGAAAGGACAGTTAATGTGTATAATGTTGCACCTGGATAGGAGGAATATTTTCTAATGTTTCATAGCATTATAGGATAACTGTGATTAACAGCAATTAAATGCATATTTCTAATTAGCTAGCAGAGAGGATTTTTAAATGCCTCCACACAAAGAAATGGTAAGTTTGGAGGTGATGGATATACCAATTACTCTGATATGACCATGGCATTACTGAAATATCATCCTATACCCCACAAATATGCAAAATTATCATGTATTAACTAAAACTTCAAATTTAAATTCTAAAAATACCAATAAGCAGGTTCCACCATGATTGTGATTTATTGGCTATAGAGTGTATTTGAGAATGGGTAGTTTTAAAAACTTGCCAGGTGATTCTAAAATAGTACAAAGTTTGAGAGACTGCTATTCTTAAAACTCTAGTATAATGACCTTTATTCTTCAATCACATTACATCTGTACAGTAAAAGTCTTTGTAGCTATTGTCTCATAACAACCCAGAGTGGTAAGCAGGGCAAACACTATTAACTTTGATTTACAAAAGAGACAACCAAGCACCTAGGAGTCAGTTGATTTGCCTAATGGTATACAGTTAATGACAGACCTTCAGCTATACAGCATTCCTCTTACTCAACCTGTGTTTCCTCCAGACTGCTTTGCACTGACTTGTACAAACCAACAATGACAAAGAATAAAAGATGGCAGCTTTTCTGCCCAAATTCCAAGAATAATAATATGAATGACAATGTAACAGAGAAATGCATGCAACTTGCAAAGTAATTAAATGTATAATTGGTGTAAGAGCTACTTGGCTTTTATGGATGATACTAACAGCAGAATAAGGTTGCTAAGGTTTTGTCAGCAGGACCAGCCATTAGACATCAAGTGAGCACAGCTAGACGGATTAACAAGTACTAAGAACACAACAAAATGTACTGGGAAAGTGCCATAACAGATCCTGGGCAAGAAATCAGACAGTCTGCCATTTAATAAAACTAATAATTCATTGAAACTTGTTGAGGCAGTCATCCCACTTCTAAACATTTCTAAAATCTACACAGCAACAAAAGAAACTTAAGAGTTTGGTATTTAAAAAAATTAAAAATAACCAAGTAACTAAAGAGTAGAAAGGAAGGAACTAATGTTTTTCAATGCTTACTATGGGCCAGCCATTTGTATTATCTTCCCTTACTATTTGTTGTAAGTTTTATTATCCTTATTAAAGTTAGTCATAAAGTTTGTCATTACAATTTACACTTGAATGCCAAAGCTAAATTTAAGCATAGGTGTGTCTAATTCCATACACTTCATGCCCTGTTATTCCACAATGATTCTTTCAACCAAACTAACTATTTTCAAATAAGCTACCATTTTTCCCAAAATCTTCATCTTGTCTATGTAGCAGGAACAAAAGGCTATTATAATGCCATAGCTTGTTGCTCCTAATGTTACACAAAAGAATAAACACCATTTATGAGTAGATAGCTTGGCAAGAAAAAACAAACCTTCCATTGGCCTCTTGATTTGGCAACAGTAAAGTCCAATTCCTTTCAAACACAGGTTGCAAGATGGCAATGTAAAGGTTAGATCTGGCCTAAAACTGTGTTTTATTTTAAATATACATTGCTGACCCATATAGTGTTTTTAAAATTTTCAGATTAAAAAAATAGATTTTACATACAAATATATATTTCTATTGTCTCTCAAGAAATTGGGAAGAAGAAGAAAGAGCAAAAGGAAGGTGCAAGAGGGGAAATCGAAGCAAGAACAGACTACAGAAAAAGGACCAGCGGAAGAGAGGAGAAGAGAACAAGTACAACAACTGGGGAAAGATATTAGCCAAATTATATTGTTATATTGTGTGCATGTACAAACATGGTCAATGAATTCCCCCAGTATGCATAATTATAAAGTAACAATAAAAATATCTTAAAATAAATAAATACCAATAATTAACTTTTAAAAAATAGAGGTAAGATTTGAGAACACCTAGCCCAAGCTTTCTCATGGATCTGCTGAAGCTGAGTCACCAAACTCTGTGTGTGCAGTTTGTGCTCTCCATTTACCCAGTCCCCATCTCTCCCTACTTACTATACCTCCAGGGGCAAATGTCATCACACTTAAGCTGAGTACCTTCATGTACATTTTTTTCTATTAAAGGCATAATAAAAGAGATATTATGAGGCTGACCCATTTATTTAAAGAAAAATTGAAGGCAGCATATTTTTCCTTAAACCTAGCCCACCACATCATCCATTTGTATTTACCAGATTCCAAAGATATCTGAGTTTGTAAATACTGCTGTTCAGGAATAGATGAATTGAGAAAAACAGATACTAAATTCTTCTAATAATGCAGAAGTCTTTTCTTTTTAAGAGAGAGGGGGACAGTGAGAGAGATACAAAGAGAGAATGAATTTTATTTAGTTTTTCATGTGGTTTTCGTTGCTCCAACACTTAGCTGCATATGTGGTGCTGGGGTTCAAATTAGCATACTTGCACATGCCAGGCAAGAGCTGTAACCACTGAGCCACTGCTCCAGCCCCCATAAGTCTTTTCTTAATGCATCTGAGAATTAGCTTATGAATTTGGTATACCATGAACCAGAGCCTGGAGGCAAAGAGAAAATATTTTATTATTCTTTTCATTTTCAATTAGCCTAAGTAAAAGTGATTCTGAATAGAGGACACCTGGCCAAAGGTACTCCAGTGAATGTGACCATGAGGTTGGGGCATTGAAGAAAAACCAATAGAGAACCCTCTGGAAAGGAATATGGCTTGTAAATTCTGTAAACTCTGGGAATTGTAATATGCAGGTTCACATTTAAATATCTTTTCCATGTTGTAATTTCCTGAAATATCTACAATCCTTCAGTGGATTTGTAAAGCATTGAAGTAATATCATAACTGTGCTACAGAGTCAGACGAGGGGCTTCTGTTCACATATGGAACAAAATACTGAGGGTGTGTGGCAGTAGCCTGGCAAAGCTTGCCATAAGACACACAGATACACCCCCTACAGTGAGATTCGGAGAACAGGAACACGTTCCTCAGGGATTCTCAAATAGATGAGGGATGAGAACCTGAAGACAAGTCATCATGTGGTTTTACTGGCTGTCACTATGCTGGTATTCTTCAGGTACAAAAGGACAATGCAGCCCTTGACACCTGTATGAAGTGGAGACACCTGATTTACTCATGAAGATAGTATGCAGTAACACGTGTTCTGTGCCAAAGTTTTTATTTATATAGGATGCCTCCAACCCTGTTTATGTAAAAATAATAATAAAAGAATAAGGAAAACAATTAATATTACATATATGACATCCATGCCTTCTTGATAGACTTTAAGGATTTTTCAGGCATATAACCAAAATATCCAAAAATTGAAAGGGAAATCAGTGTTGAATGGAATAATAGTGTGAATAGTGACTAGTTTTTTGAGTAAATATTTGAAACTATATACTGTGATTAATTTATCTTGGTCCTTATAGACCCTGAACACAGATGCTTCACACAGAATAGAAGCTAAGTAATTATTCATCTAAAATCAAAATGATTTTAAAATTTACCATGAGCAAGATCTGAGAACTAAGTTAGCTGCTCACAAAACTGTAATCAGAAGAACGTGTTTCTAGAAAAACACATCATTTCCAAGATGCACCCAACAATTCACAATTACCACTAGTGATACATAGAAGCTGGGAGGTAAGCAAAGTTCTTCATCAGCTTCAGTGTTTAGTACTTCTTTATCCAGTGCGATCATCAATAACCCTATGATGTGAACATTATTCCATTTAATAGCTATTACATCTAAAGACCTCTGTGACCCTTTTGTATCTTTGAAAACATAAATGTTGTATTTGCAATGCCAAGAGTAAGTCAAAGAGAAAAAGGCACGGAAGGCAGAAAGCAGCTATTCATGATCATTATTAAAGAAATCAAAAGATCTGTTCCTCATATTTGTTTTCTCTTTTGGAACATTCATACTGGCCAGAGCAATAATTATTGATAAATGAGCCTCAAAGCCATCTTTTGGCACAACAGATCAGTAATAACATCTGTGTAAATGTAATATCACAACATAAACACTCAAAGCCACAGAGAGGAAAATAATGCTGTTTGGTTTGGTTTCATTTAGGGGAGCTTATTACATATTTTTTGAACAAGCCATTCTCTCTATAAAACTCAGCTAGCAAATCTGCCTTGCCTATTATCATTGTGAGGATAATGCAACAAACAGATGGAGGGTTTCATACAATTTGTTGAACTAAATTTAACAGGTTTTGGCTGTGAGTGTTAACTTATTTTTATATTTTATTTGTGCTATGTTTGTAATAGATGCACACACATGAATAAAAACAGAAAATCTGTACACATAGTACAGCTGGTTTGATAATGTTTTCATTATAGCATCACATACTTCTAATTAGAAGGCTTTATATTTGGGCCACCAAGAAATTTTGGCTGCCAAGCTGCTTGTGCAGCATTCATACGAAAAAAAAAACCTCATAAATATTGTAGAAATATTTGAGCCCTTCCTGATCCTATGGCACTGTGTGTGAGAGGGATTAAGACCCAGTTCATTAAATTAATAATGACCTACTAAATAAATGAACATTTGATCAGTGCATCAGAAAATTTAATGGGTAGAATATATTCAGCCTAGGGGTTCAAGTAGGAAAGTATCTGTAACAGATGAAAAATGGAATACTGTATCAAAATATGAGTCAGAAAAATTGAGTATAATTAAATGCTAAATGATAGCAAGAATTCTCAAAGTTCAACTCAACTTTACAATGTGAACTCTACTGTTAAGGAAGCTTTCATTTTATCAACACAAAGAACGAATTGGAACATAATTGAGAAACCACTTAAGCAATATCCTCCTAAAATTAGTTGTTAACTCCAGTTGCCTTGTGATCATATTTCTTTTTCATTGAAATGGCAGAATGGAAGCCATAAAAGTAATAAATGTGGTGCTTACTACTAGTGAAAAGTGTTGGTCATCAGAAAATTACACTGAAAAGCAAACTTGTGATTACACATCAGACATGGGTAAATACATTCACATACGTACCTATGAAGATCCATGAAGGGAATAAGGTATAGGTGGCCCACATTCATGATCTTACATTCTAAAGGGATGATAACACAATATACAAGTACCTTGCTTAAGAAAAAGCCTTTTAAGTTTCTTTGAATTAAATAAATGATCATTTGTTTAATTGGGCTACAGTCTCTAGTAAATTGCAATGCATTTGGATTTGTACCTCTGATATTTGATAGAATATCTATAATTGGGAAACAGGGTTCAAGCCCTCTTCTACCTCAATTAAAGTTCCTGCTCTTCTCAAGGCTTCCCAGTCCATCCTTCTCTGATAATTGACAGAGCAAAGGGAAGTGAAAGGGTCATTGATTTTAATATAAATAGCCTTTTCCCGAGTACCAGCCTTGACAAGTTTTTTATGTAAAAGAGATATGACACCATCTCATTAACCTGGAAGCTTCCCTTAAGCTATTTCTGCTTGAATATTAATGGTACCTAGACAAAGTTGTAGTGTGGATCAGATATGGATCACCTCTGGACACTGTTTTCTAAAGTGAATCAGAACTTAAGGCTTAACAGTTTCTAAAGCAAACCAGTACCTGTTACAAAGTATGAAAAACAGTTTTTAAATAATCCTAGATGCAGTGATGATACATGTACATGACACAGAAAACAACATGCCTGAAAATAAAGCAAAGGTAAACACCTACTTTACCAAGTTATCATCACTGCAATAGAAAGAAAGAAGAAAGAAAGAAAGAAAGAAAGAAGAAAGAAAAACTGGTTCATATCTATCTCTATTTAATAAGAATTTATCCTTCAATCCATAGTCAGTATTCTCTCTCTAGGCAGTATAAATCTCCTGGAGCACAATTTTAGAGCTTTTCAAAATGATGGTCACTGTTTCATTCTAATTATAAAAACAATACTTTTAGTTATAACCCTAGCAACTTGGGAGGCTGAGGCAGAAGGATCTCAAGTTTGAAGCCAGTCTGCGTAACTTAACAAGGCACTGTCACAAAATAAAAATAAGTCTTGGGATATAACTCAATAGTACAGCACCCCTAAGCTCAATCTCCAGTACTGTAAATAAATAAAAAATACTTTTGTTGATTTAAGTGTTTATGTATTTAGAAACCAAAATTTTCTATGGAAATTATCAAATTCAACTGCCCTAATTAATATTCTGTATGATTTTACTTATATTGTCTAAAGTATGTACCAGTACATGTATTTTTTACATTACTTTTAAAAATAATTTTCCCTCTAGCAATCATTGTTAGTGCTAAAAAAAAAAAAATTTGAACTCATTGTCTTTATCCTTCATCTTTCTTTAGATCTCTGGATTCCAGCTTTCTCCCTACTTCTTATATGATTCTTTACAAAGAATTTTCTCTCTTTTTAAGGCCTCTAAATGACTTCAATTGCTCAAGTTTGTAAAATATTTTATCTTGTCTTCATTCTCCAATTGTACCTTGAGTCTTTAAAAGAAAGCCTTTAGATATTTATTTCCTAATTTATGCCTCTCCCCATAATATGGACTATGAGAAAATGAACAAGGCAGAACCCAATGTCCTTACCTTTTAAAAGCTTATTACTGGGGACACAGAAAAAAATGTGGGAGCCTTTGAAAATTACATTTCTAGCTAAAGACATAAGTAATTCACAGGGTTTTGTCATCAAGTTCATATGAAGTATAGACTGGGTATGTTAAAGGAATTCTTAGAAAAGAAATACATTTCTTCCCAACCTCTCCTAAGACCCTTATCTCTAAGTGTCAACTAAACAGGTCAAATTCAAAATACTTAAAATCAGTATCAGCATTTCTACCACCTTCTATGATTGTTCAATATCTGTCTTAGTCATCGTTATAATTCTCCAGTTCACTTTCCATGAGTTATCTTTAAGGCTGCCACTCTCATTCTCCACAGCCACTCTCCTGTCGAGTTGATTCAAGCATCTACCTCCCTTTCTGCTCTCCCAGATGTCTGCCTTCTCCTCCTATACCATTGTCTTGTGAAGGAAACCATCAAAGAGCATTGCTTCCGTCCCCTAACTCGTTCCCTTCCTTGCCTATCTACCAGGAGAAAGCTCCTTCTAAAACCTACATCTCAACAGAAAACAACCTATTAATAACCATTAGTGGCTGTAACCTGTGGCTTATAGGATTAAGTGTAAATCCCTGTTCCAGCCCAAAGGACCTTCCCCAGTTTGGCCACCAATCTTCTTTCAAGCCTTGCTCTGGTCTCCATTCACGTATACCCTCCATTCCAGCTCTAGGTCCTGTACACCTCAGGCTTTTGAACAACTCCAAGCCAATACCCACTCTCTTTTCTTCATCAAGAATGCCCTTTCCTCAATTCCCCTGACAGTTCCAGTAAGAAATTTTCCATAAATCATTTAGGTAAAATTAGTTTCCCTTCATTTGCCTTTCAGTGCACTAGATCAATGTCTCCAGTTCACATATATTTAAGTAATTTACATCTATCTCCCAACCTCCTCAAATAAAAATATTAGACATTCATCTTTAAGTTACCCATATTTACCATTATGTCTGTCATAGTAAATAGCCAACATTTTGAATGAATAAATGAATAAAATATAGATGGTACTAATAGGCAAAGTGGAACTACAAGTTTTGCCTAAATAAATGAATTATCTGGCCTGCTGAAAATTCTGCAAATACTCAGACCTCAAATGAAATGAACCCCATTACAAGAAATACTTCAACCAAAATTTTTTCGATGTAAACCCTAAAATATGAGTGCTTTGTAGAGTTGATTATAAATAATGTTCTTTCTCTACACTAGTCTGTATAATGGCCAGTTTTCTGAACTCTAAAGGTCTAATAAGAAGAAAAGAACTGAACTCTTCAAAGGTCGTTGAGTCTGTTGTCAAGTAAAACTTATCCTTCAAATATCCCATCTATGTTCATCAACTGCAAAAAAGAGGCACTGGAATGACCCAACTCCCATCACAAAGCAAATGAATACAATATTGAGGAATTCCACAGAGATGGAGCTTGCAGGCACAAGAATTTAAAAAGGTGGGTGCATAGTTTATTTTTTCATAAATTCACAGTATAATATTTTACATATGAATTTATTTTTGAGTAATTGATCACTACCTCTAATTCACTACAGCTCTTTTAGCCACATAAATATGTGAGAAGGGACTGGAGGCATGATATTTCATACATAGGCAAAGCAATAAATACTGTGGGGATGGCTGTGGACATCTATCATAATAGCATTTAACTGAAGTTACTAATCAACAAAAAGGCACCAAATGTCCCCCAACCCTGAAATTTTTGCTCTTAGCCACTGAGTTTTCACATCTAAAGTAAATTTTGAGACTTTGATTTTGGCAGGACTTATTTCTCTCCCATTTCACATCTCTGATTTTTATCCAAATTAATGGTTATCAAAGTAAGGTTTAAGGATGTCTGGGAGGTACCTGAGATTATTATGAGTTCTGTCAAGTTAAAACTTTCATATGAATAAGAAGATGTGTGTACACTGTTTTTTTTTTTGTTTCAGAATGATATTATAACTGCTTGAATGAAGAAACAGATATGAGAATGTACATTTGTGCCAGATGCTGGAAACATGCAAAAATATAAAATAATGACACTTTTCTTAGTAAATAATTTTGTTAAAGAAAAGAGTTATTTTCATTAAGAATCTATTATTTATAACATCATGTAATGGGTTTGTTTTTAATGAATTCATAGCTAAATTGTTAAATTTATCAGTTTTAACTTCTAATATGGTTAATATTAATAAATATAACCCACATAAACACAAGCTTTTTGGGGTCCTCAATAATTTTAAGACTTTCAAAGGGTCTTAAGACCAAAATGTTGAAAACTGATTTATAAACAAATTTGGACTAATCAAAGGTAAAACTGGCATTTTTTGGTGCCCAGGCCTCATTATTTAAATGACTTATAAAATACTTATGTCCAGAAGAGTTTTTAAAAAGACTTACTTTCAGGGGCTGGAGCGGTGGCCCAGTAGTATCACGCTTGCCTGGTATGCACAGGACCCTGGTTCACAACCACATACACAACTAAGTGTTGGAGCAATGAAAACCAGATGAAAAACTAAATAAGCCTGATTCTCATTCTCTCTCTCTCTCTCTCTGTTTTTCCTCCTTCCCTCTCCCTCTCCTTCTCTTTAAAAAAGATTTAATTTCAAAAGTTTGACTCTTGCATTAACTTGTTGGGTGATTTCAACCATGTCAATTACTTACTTGAATGTCATGTTTTTTTCATCTCTAAAATGAGAATGATAACAACAATAATAGCATATTGAATGTTACTAACAGGCATTATTCTGTGCTTCATATATACTAAATGCTTGCTTTTCGTAGCAACCCTATGATGAAAGTACTTACTATCCTGATTTTTTGAAAGACAATTGAAACATAGAAAAATAAACTTGCAGATTATCCACCTAATATATGTTAAACTAGGATTTATCCCATGCAATATGCTTCTTAGATCCCTTCAATTCTATGTAACATGAAACTGCTTGCCATATACACTGAATGCTGATTTCCAAGCTTTTATCTTTGGCTCTGTGGAAACTGTCTTCCCAGCCTCTTTATCTTTTAGCTTCACCTTAAGGCCCTTCTTGCAAGCTCTTTCACTATTTTCCAAATACGAGATTTGGGATATATTGTAAATAAGGTCATCATATTACTCTCAGTGTTTACATTAAATTTCTCAATTTACAAAATTCCAAATGGACCAAATAAAATGCATCTAATGGGCTGAATGTACTGACATAATGAAAACAAGGTTGGGAATATTATGCAATTATAAAAAAATAAGAATACTACTAATACCACTTCATAAATTGAGGCTACTTGAATAGACACGAACTATCTAGAGAATATATTTGAAATATTGATTCAGAAATCCTATGAAAATGCTGAATGTTAGAAATCTGAAAAAGTGCAAAGGAAAAATGGCAGAAGAAGGGAAATACTCCCCAACTCAAAATGTTCCACTAACTTCCAAATACTTTACAATTAGAAGAAAATCCATCTCCCATTCAAAACCTATAAGACCTTGCATATTCATCACTCATAACTAATCTCTGCACTATGGCCATCCAGGCAGGCCTTCTTTCTCTTCCTTTAACATACTAAATACTACTTCAGGATCTTTCATGGTTTCCTCCTCCTTTTCCTAAATCTTCAGCTGTAAGTCACTTCCTTGAAGAGACCTTCTCTTCCTACCTGATGTAATCAGCACTGCCAACCCCATTCCCTGTGTTTTAATACCATTTTATTGGTTTTTTCAGAAAAATATATACATAATATATTTGGATATATGTAAATATGTAAATTATTTTAGAATTTATATGTAAATATATAAGCTATAAATTAGCTTTATTTGTTTACTTGTTTATTTCCTGTTTTCTTCTCCCAAACAATACATAAACAGCAGGGAAATTATCTGCATCTAGAAAGCACTTAAGAAATGATTTTAATTGAATTTTATATAAATAAAGGACTCCCAAGTATGTCCTGGTCATGCATAATCTTGGAGACATAAATATGTATGGAACCACGAAAGAAAAAACATAATTTTCATCCCTCTGAGGATAATTTCTTTCCCCTCATGTCCAAAAGAAAGAGGGTTAATGCAGCCAAATTTCCCTGTAATCTTTGAATAGCTAGCTAGCTAAAGGAGATATTGAGAGACAAGGTCTAATAAATGCTCTGACTAAACTCAGTTGAGAGCCCTAAGATGCAGTATTGATTATGCATATATTCAGCTTCTTGCTGTCTGCACATCAGCACTTGTACTAATGAATAAACTGGGGATGGATCTACCCAAAATGATCTCAGCAGGGGTCATTTATTATAGCAATTAAAAATAAATACAGTCAGGCAAAAAAATGGACATTTATTTAGTTCAGTCTGTAAGGAGTTATATTAAATTTCATATTCTTTTTTTTTTTTTTTAAAGAGAGGAGGACAGAGAGAGAGACAGAAAGAATCAATTTTTATTGAGTTTTTCACATGGCTTTCGTTGCTCTGACACTTAGTTGTGTACATGGGTTGCTGGGGTTTGAACCTGTGTACTTGTGCATGCTGGGCAAGCGCTGTAACCACTGAGCCACCGCTCCAGCCCCTAAATTTCATATTCTTGAGATGACCTCTAGATTTAACATATTAGATAAAATCAGGCCATATTTTATTAGGAATTTATGTTTCTTTTGCATGTTAGTTCACAGTAGATAATTTAAATGACAATATACTAGCTGAAGAAAAGTCACTAACAGCAGATTTTGATCCGGGAAATTTACCAGTCTTGATGGTATCAAATGTTAAAGAATCAAATATTAAGGAACGTTCTTACCCCTCTGTATTTAACTTCTTTATTAAAGAACTTTACCATACAATCTGAAGAAAGATTTTAACAAAGAAGTAAGTTATTAAAATACCTCTACACTCAAATTCACAAACAGAACTCCCACTCTATAGAATTAATTCACCATCCTGCTCTTTTGATGATGTGTGACAGCTTTTGGCAGGGAAAATGTCTCTGAGATAACTGTACAGGTGTTAGTCCTAGAGTGTACTTTTAAGGTTTTATTTTATATTTATGTATTAGTTTATTCATTTATTTTTGGTAATGGGGATTGAACCCAGGAGAAATTTACTAATGAGTTACATCCTCAGCCTTTTTGTTTTTTATTTTGAGATAGGGTCTTGCTAAGTTGCTGAGAGTCTTGCTAAGTACCCAAGATGGTCTTGAATAGGTGATCCTTCTATCTCAGCCTCCTGAGTCACTGAGATTACTGAAATATACTGAAGTATACTCTTACTGCAGAGTGTGCTTCTTGAAAAATGCAACCTTCAAGAAAACATTAAGTGAACTTCCATCTGCCCATACAAATGGAATTCCAATACCACAGTCTATGGAACCTATTGCATTAAGAGTCATATGTTATTTCCTAGGCCAAATCCAATTACCTTATTTCATCTGCATCGTTGTGTTCACAGCCAATTCCTTCCCTCCTTTTAAGTTTCTGAGAAGTAACATATTCCAATTCTTCACTGACCTTCCAGAATTCATTTGTGATTACTAGATAGGCCCTTAAGCTCTTGTAACATTTTTAGAAGTGGGATATGGCAAACAAATGTCAAAAAAGAATAAGGAAATGATCACTCCATTATAGAAAAGCCTCTGTGTCTATATCTCTGTTTTAATTTTATATAATTTATACTTGTATGTGATGTCCTGAAGTTTATCTAGCAAGTTATGTTAATTAACTTATTTTATTCCACTCAGAAAGCAACTAACCATTTCTATTAGTCAGTATAATTAGTAAGGTTTGTATCATTACCATGAAATACCTGACACAGTTACTTATGAAATAAAGAGAGGTTTATTTTGGGTAATGGTTTTGGAAGTTCGAGTCCAAGATCAGGTAGTCCCATGAGTTTGGGCCTCCGACCAAGGCAGCATATCATAACAGAAGTATAGGGTACAGCAAACTGTTTATATCTTTATCCAGGAAGCAGAGAGAGAGCGTGAAAGATGGGGTATTGCCTTCCCTTTGATACTCTCAGTGATCTAGGGACCTCACACTAGGCCCATCCTCTTAAAGGTCCATAATACCTCACAATGCCATCATCCTGGGCACCAAGCCTTTATATAGGTATCTTTGGACAACACTATCAATTTCAAACCACAGCACAAAGTTCTTCAGAGAAACAGAACCAAAAAGGTGTGTGTGTGTGTGTGTGTGTGTGTAGACAGAAAGAAGGAAAAAGGGAGATTTTAAGAAACTGATTCCCATATTTATGAGAGCTGCCAATTCCAAAATGTATAAAGCAGGCTACAGACCCAGGAAACAGTTAATGTCAGTGTCTCAAGTCTGTAAGCAAACTGGAAGCATAACCACTTCTTTGTACTTCAGTCATTTCCACTAAGGCCTGAACTGATTAGATAAGGTCTACCCACATTTTGGAGAATTTTGTTTTACTCAAAGCATCACATCTAAAAAATACCTTCACAGCAGCATCTAGAGTGATGTATGACCACAAGCAAGGAACGATGTCCTACCCAAGTTAACACACAAAATTAACCATGACAGCAGTTAATATTTTCCCAATGTTACTGATGAAGAAACAGGCTTTATAAGACTTATTTAACCAAAGTCATGAGCCACCACTTTGAAATTTATTCTAAAGAGCAGATCTTGTCATTCCTCACAATATATGCATTCTACTAAGCATATTGCCTCTTAACTTACTATATCACATTTCAGTTTTTGCGGGAGTTTTACATTCCCTCCAATGAGAGCCCCAGAATCTAGACTACATTTAGTTCTCATTTGATGGCCAAAGCTCCACACCTGCCCATTGTCAAGAGCATACAACTCCCTCTGAGGGGCCACTGACACACATATTGGCAGCCTTCAAGGATAAACAGTGTAAACCAAGACATCAAGTTTAGAATGACACTCAAAAGAGTAGCTCAGAATCCAAAAAGCTACTTCATCTTTCAACATGAATTTCCAAAATCCAAAAGTATTTTTCAGACAAAGCCCAGACAGCACAGAACACAGAACTTTATGTTAAAAGTGAATCTTGGGGATTGGAGTGGTGGCCCAGCAGTATCACACTTTTCTGGAATGCATGAGGACCCGGTTTTGAACCCCAGCACCATGTATGAAACTAAGTGTAAGAGTAACAAAAACCAGATAAAAAAACTAAATAAAAGTGATCCCTTCTCTTAAAAAAAAAAAGTGAACCTCAGGAGAGACAAAAGATGGAGGGGTACAGTAAGGGTACAGTTTCCAGTTGCTCATTGATTCAGAATTCAGTCAGTGGAAATACTGGCCTCCCAGAGAGGTGGTGACAGAGGGAATATACTGAATCTCAATATCAGAATCAAAGGGACTTTGAACACAGGTTGAGAAATAACATCCCAGGAATTCAACAGATGATGCTGTGGCACCAGAACACCAAAGAGGAGAGGGGCAACCGAAGAAGAAAGAAAGACTGAATTTGTGAAGGAAATTTGCCATGGGGAACCTAAAACAGAGGAATGGTCTGAACTTAAGAGAACCAGAGACAGCCAGCAAGCCAATTTGAGAGGGGTGCTCTGCTTCTCTCTGCTGGATAGTGGAGAGCTCATGTGGATGTTATCTTGGGGAGACAGCTATGGCCATCTGTGGCTGGGAGCCAGGAATTTCACAATAAGTATTAGTCCACTGTTCCTGCACACACCTTTCCTAAGACCTAGTGTCCTCTTGGTGGGGCACAACTGTGGTGAATGGAGAGGGGATTGTGAGTGGGGGAGACTCGGGCTGGGGATATGGAGTGGAGTGCTTCTGATTCTCCCTGTGGATTTGGTAGTCTGTGGGACTAACCAGAGAGATCTGAGAAGCTGCACAGGTGTGCACATTTGGGGCTATGGTGTGTTTCCAAAGAGTAGAAAATTGGTCATTTTACCCTATGAATGGAGTTCTGAGGAGCACCCACTCACCAAGACCACCACCAGATCCACTCACCCAACAGAGATCAACATCTTCCCAACAATAGGGTGCGTGGAGTGATTCTCTCTAGAGCAGATACATCGTAACAAAACTTCAAAGGTTTGTCATGACTGAACATAAGCTGCCTGAAGTTCACAGTTAGAACTCTGCATCAGCCCCACTTTCTATTACCTTCCTACCCCATTTTCTTTCCTCTTAATAAATGTAATTTCACAATCTTTACAAATTTTTTTAAAAAGATGGAGAGTGAGAGAGAGAGAGTAAATTTTGTTTATTTTTTCATCTGTTTTTTTTTCTTTGACAGTTGTGCATAAAGTACTGGGGTTAGAACCCAGGTCCTTGCACATGCCAGGCAAGCACTGTAACTTGCCACTTGCTGAGCCACTGCTCCAGCCCAGGAATAATTTAGTTTAAATGCCCCCACAATTCAAATTGTTGCAGCTATTGGTCGACACAGTTTACTTTAATGCTAGATCCAGATTGTGGCTTTTACTGTTGCTGCTGTTATTAAATGTTGACCCCACTACTCCTCCTTCTAAGGTCATTAATGATGTACATGCTATAGGAGGCACCAGATATTTATTCTAATGCTGTATATTGATTACAATGGTTGTTACTATTGCTTGTTTCTCCTTTTTTCTGAGAGGGGGCTATTAGGTGACTGGTACACTACAAATTCACAGACTAGAGACTCCATTGCTAAGCTATACCCACAGCTAAGCAAAGTGAAAATGTAGCTTCCTCCATACACAAAATAACCCCACTCAAGCTTCAACAATACTTTAACACATAGAAGAAAGAGAAACACCCACAAAACTGTGATTAAACCCCAATTATAAAAAACTGTAGGGAAACATGAGGTCCCATTCTTGATACCTACTTCTATAGCAAAATCAGGATAAGATTCCAAAAAGAAGACGCAGAAAATCCCATAGTGTTACACCACCTGTACAAGAGTTAATTAATTCAGCAGTTCTGCGTGGCAAATTGAGAGGCACAGGCAGTTGAAACTAACACTGGATTACAGAGTCTACATGTTAAAGTTAATAAATAGCAACAACACAAAACATAATAGAACTGACAGTTATATGCCCGAGGGCATCCTTACAAAGGAAGAGGAGGAATCCATCGCAACAGATGCACAAGTCCAAGAACTTTGAAAACATGAGGAAACAGGAAAATGATTCAGTCCCCAAAATTTACAATTCCCTCATAAAGGAACACAGAGACATGGAAGAGAATAAAATTCCAGAAATAGACTTTATTATAAAAAAAAGAAAAGAAAAAGAAAGAAAGAAAGAAAGAAAGAGAATGAAAGAAAGAAAGAATGAACCTTGATCAGAATATATAATAAGAACTCCGGGACCAAGCTTAATAGTCACCAGGGGAGAACAGGGCATAAAAACCAGGTTAATAACAGAAATTTTTCAGTGAAATAATAGCAGAAAAATTACCAAACCTTAAGAACAAGATGGACATCCACATATAAAAGGCATATAGAACTCCAAATAGACAATATTTTAAAAAAAATAACCTCTCAAATATACATCATAATCAAAATGTCTAACATGGAGAATAAGAATAGAATATTAAAAGTCACAAAGCAAAAAATCAGATCACATTTTAAGGTAGATCAACAAGACACACTTCAGACTTCTCAGCTCTAAAACCCAGAACATGAAATGAAATAATCCAAATGTGAAAGAAAACAACTGTCAGTGAAGGTTGATCTATCCAGTAAAGCTATCAATCAGTATGAAAGAGGAAATAAACACTTTCCATAAGGATAAGCTAAAAGAATGTATGACTATTAAACCTACACTACAGAAAATACTTAAATACAAAATGAAGAATTCAAAAACAAATCCCAGAGCTCTAAAATAGATGAAACTTTCCAGAAGAGCAATTAAGCAAATGAAAATTAAGAAAAATTAATTAAGAAAATTAATCTATGAAATAAACCAAAATGACTGGAAATAGTAAACATCTTGCCATAATAACTCTGAATGTAAATGGCCTCAACTCTCCAATTAAAAGACACAGAATGACATAATAGAGTAAAAACCAAGACCCATCCACATGTTCTTTGTAAGAGACTTATCATATAGGCAAAGATATCCACAGAATGAAAGTAAAAGAATGGAAAAAGAAATTCCCTGCAAATGGAATCTGAAACCAAGCAGGAGTAGCTATTCTTATTTCTGACAAAGCACATTTCAAGCAGAAATTAACCAGAATAGACAAGGACAGGCACCACATAACTGTTAAATTGAACAATTTAACAAAAAAGATATGATAATAGGAAATATTTATACCCCAAATGTCACTGCAACTAACAACATAAAACAAACACTTCTTGATTTTAAGCCCAGATAGAACCAAATACAATAATACTTGATGATTTTGACACATTCCTCTCAACAAAATAGGTCACCCAAATATAAAATCAATAAAGACACCTTAGACCTAAATGATGCTATAAATCAAATTGACTTAACACACAACTATAGAATATTTCACATGACACTGAATATACTTTATTCTCAGCAGCTCATGGAACCTTTTCTAAATCAGGCCTTATTTTAGGACACAAATCAAGTCTTAGCAAATACAAAATAATATTGTCTCATGCATCTTATCAGATCATTATGGATTAAAATCAGAAGTCAACAGAAAGCAAACTTATAGAAACAACAACAACAAAAAAAACACATTGCTATAGTTTAGATGAGGTGCCCCCAAAACTTCATGTGTGAGACAATGCAAGAAAGTTTACAGGTGAAATAACTGGGTTATAAAAACCTTAACATAATCAGCGTATTAATCTGCTGATAGGGGTGAACTGGGTGGTAATTGTAAGCAAGTAGGGTATAGCTGGAGGATGTGAGTCACTGGAGGCAAGTTTTGGTAGTATATATTTTGTTCCTGGTAAGCCAAACTTAGTTTCTTTCTGCTGATTGTCAGCCCTGAGCTGCTTTCCTCCACCACATCCATCAACCATGATGTTCGGCCTCTCCTTAGGCATACGACAATGGAGCTGGTCATCTACTTTCTGAAACTTCTGAAACTGTGAGCCCACAGACTAACTTTTTCCTTCTCTAACTGTTCCTGTCAGGTACTTTGGTCACAGAAGTAAAACAGCTAACTAAAACAGAAACTAGTACTGAGAAATGGGGTCATTGCTGGGACTAACCTGACTATGTGCTTCAGAAGTTTTGAGCTTTTTCAAGTTTTTGAGAAGAATTTTGAAAAGTTTAACAATGTAACATGCAAAAGCTTTAGAATACCTAAACAAAGCTAATGGGCAATTCTAGTGGAATCTTAGAAGATCAGAATGCCAATAAGACTGTGGACAACAAAGACTGGGCTGATGAGGTTTCACAGGAAAAAGAAGACTCTATTGGAAAGTGGACTAGTGGCCATTCCTGTTCCATTATGGCAAAGAAGATGTCTATATTTCCCCCATGTCCTGAGACTATGAGGCTGAATTTAAGGCTGATAGACTAATTAATTAGGCAGAGGAAATTCAAGACAGCATAGCCTTCAGAGGATGACATGGACATTGCTGACAGCTTTTCTTCAAGTTTACTATAATATTTAGAGCAAAATGATCTGAAAAATTAGAGTTCAGATTAAAGAATATTCTTTTAAAGAAGGATCATTGAAAAAAGACAGAAATTTTTAAGTTCCTAGAATAAAATAATAATAAAACATATGTAAATCTCTGGAACACTATGAAGGTAGTACTAAAAGAAAAGTATCCTCATTAAAAAAAAGAAAGAAAAAATGAAAGATCTCAAGCAATCTTATACTATATCTCATGACCCTAGAAAAGCAGGAACAATCTAACACCAGTAGAAGACAGGAAATAATATCACAGGTGACATTATGAGATACAGAATTTTTTAAAAGGATTAATGAAATAACGAGTTGTTCTGCTAAAAGAATAAATAAAACTGTTAAGTTCCTATCCAAAATAACCTAAAGAATTATAGAGAGGACCCAAATCAACAAAATTAGAGGTGAAAAAGGAGATACTACCACAGACATTTCTGAAATCCAGAGAATTTTTATGAACTACTTTGAAAATTTATATTCCAATCAATCAGAAGATCTATAAGATATTGACAAATCTCTAGACATATATGACCTACCCAACTTGAATCAAGAGGATGCATAAAACCTAAACAGATCAATATCAAGCAATGAGATTGAAGCATTAAAAAAAAGGCTTTCAATAAAGAAAAGGATCAGATGAATTCTTAGCTGGGTTCTACACACCTTTAAAGAAAAACTAACACCAAGCCTTCTCAAATTATACATGAAATTGAAAGAGGAGAAACACTCCCAAACTCACTCCATGAAGCCAGTATCACCCTGGTACCACTACCAGATAATGAAATATCAAGGAAAGAAAACTACACAACAGTATCCTGAAGAATACAGACAAAAAAAAAGATGCTTATTAAAATATTAGTAAATAACATTCAAAAATACATTAAGATGATTGTACACCATGACATAGTGGGTTTCACCCCAGGGATAAAAGGTTGATTCAATGCACTCATATCAATAAATGTATTTCACCACATAAATGGAATTATGAAAAAGAATCACATGATTATCTCAATAAATTCATAAAAAACCTTTGACAAAATTCAGCACTCACTCATGTTAAACTAGAAAACTAGCAATAGAAAGAATTTATCTCAATATCATAAAGGCAAACCCAAAGCCAACAGAGAAAAACCAAAAGCATTTCCTCTAAAATCAGGAAGAAGATCAGGAATGTCCACATTTACCACTCCTGTTTAATGTAGTTCTTAAAGCTCTAAAAAGAGCAATCAGACAAAAAAAGGTAACTAAAGGAATACAAATAGGAAAAGAAGACAAACTACCTTTGCTTATTTATGACATGATTCTAGAGGTCCCAAAAACTTCAGGAAAGTAGCAGGATACAAGATCAAATATAAAAATCAATAGCTTCCTTTCATTCCAATAATTAATCTGCCAGGAAATTAAAGAAAATTTCTCCACTCACAATAACCTTAAAAAGTAAAATAAAATACTCAGAAATAAATCTAAGAAGATGAATGACATCTACAATGAAAATTACAAAATACTGAATAAAGAATTGAAGAAAACCTTAGTAGATGGAAAGAACTACCAGGTTCATGAATAAGTAATATCAAAATGGCCATATTACTAAAAGTGATCTATAGATTCAATGCAATACCCATCAAAATACCAAAGACATTCTTCACAGAACTAGAAAAAACAGTCCTAAAACTTATATGAAAGAATAAAAGACCCAGAATAGCCAAAGCAATTTGAGAAAGAAGAGTGATACTGGAGGCATCACAATCTCAAATTATATTAAAGAGCTACAGTAATTAAAACAAAATGGTGTTGGCATAAAAACAAATGAAGACCAATGGAATAGACTGGAAGATACAGAGACAAATTTACATCCATACAGTTATCTAATCCTTAACAAAGTATCAAAAGTATATACTGTAGGGGAAGGATTCAAAATGGCAATTTGAAGACAGACGGCTTCCCTAGCGGCTCCGAGACTGGACAGAAAATCCCCAGTTCATTTCCAGTATTTTGAGGTGTATTTCGGGGATTAACATCTTGAAATCCCAGTCCTAATTTGCTCAGTGGATTTGAGGAGCAGAGACTTGGGAGAAACGAGTGGTTTTTTATTTTTTTCCGTCCGGGCTGGGAAAGAAAGAGCTGCTCAGTGAGCAGCCACCCTTGCTTTCATTCCGCCCAGGAGTGGGGGAGGATTCTAACAGCTGGTGAACTCATTGGCTCTGAGAAGCTGCTGTGCTTTAAATATAGCACTACTCCGGGCTTTGTTTACCTTCCGCCAGCCCAGGGCTAGCTGGCTAGCTGCCGGCAGTGAGTGGGCCAGTGAGCAGTGGTGGAACTGAACAGAGCATGGAGAAAAAAAGGGATTTTATCCACCCGGCCACAGAAGCAGAAGTGTGGCTTTTTATTTTGGATTACATTCCACTGATCAGAGGGCTGCGGGCAACAGCGACCAGGGGCGGGAGTGGCTACAGTGAGCTGAACAGAAACAGGGACCCCGTGCTCCGTGCTCCAATCCCATGCCTTATAAAAACAGCATCGGGCGAGTGCATTTGTAGACACCCACCAAGCTCATACACTGCGAGGGATGAGAACTGTGCTGGGAATCGGCCTGCTGAGGTGCCCAGCGGAACACGCTGCTTGGCAGGAAAACCAGGTCGCCATTCCGAGCACCAGGAGACAGCTCTCTCTAGCTTTTTAGAGCAGCCTATGAAAACTGCATCAGGAAATCGCCATGGGTTTCAGTCTGATCCAGGAAGAGAAGGCCTTGGCTAGGGCCAGACTCCACTCTTCTTAGGAGGACTTCAGTTTGTGGAATAAAGGGGAGCAACTCCCTGCCCTGTCCACTCCCCCTAGCCAGGAGGATCACATGACAAGTTAAAGGCTCTGAGTCTTCTGTCACAAGAGACACTGTGTGCATCTCCCAGCAGAGGGAGAATAGAAATCAGACAGGCTCCTTGCTCATTAAGTCTTCTGGCTTCAGCTACCCTGAGAAGCTGGCAAACTTCAGGGCTTTCCAGAATCAATCCTCTTCACTGGAAGCTCCTCCTAGAAATCCCAGGAGTCTGAAGACACCCCAGTCCTCTTTGTGAGATCACATAACCACAGACTGAGTGACATTCATATCAAAACCCAGAAGCAAAGTGAACATCTCCTCCCAAAGTTCCCAGAGATGACCTTACTGTTTTTAGTTCCAAGGTTTCATCACGAATTTTTTACTTTTTATCCAATTTTGCATACGTATATACATTTTTTTTTCTTGCCTTCTGTTCATCTCCTGTTCTCGATGTGTATTGGTACAACTGCTGTAACAGTTTCTCGATTCAGGGACATATAAAAATATTAGCTATTTTTTTTCTTTTTCTTTCTTCTGTTTTCTGGGTTTTTTAGATCTCCTTTTTATTTTTTATTTTTATTCTCTTTTTTTCTATTTCTTTTTGTTTAATTTTTATGTTTGTGCATTTTTTTCATGTCCTTGTCCTCTCTCCTGAAAAGATAGATTCTGGTCAGCACATTTAGTGTCAGAAGTATACTGTGTTTGACCTCCTTATTTTACCTACGTGTGCTTCTACCCTTATGCAATCTCCCAAATCTTATTAATATCTCTTTTACCCCTCCAATATTTTACCACTTTACCACTGCTATTACTGCTTCCCCTAGGGCCTGCTCTTTCTTTCCCTTTTTCCTTCTTATCTTTTTTGTTGTTGTTTTCAGGGCTGAGGATCGAACTTGGGGCCTTGTGCATGCTTGGCAAGTGTTCTGCCACTAAGCTAAATCCCCAACCCCTATCTTCTCTTTCTTTCTTGTTCTTTCTCTTTTCAAATTAACCTCTTTGCCCCCTACTCTCTCAATTCCTAAACTTTATCCTATTCTCTCTCTTCCTCACTCAAAGCCTTTAACCTACTCCCATCCCATTTTTATCTTTTCCTTATTCCAAATTGAATCGCTAACAACTTCTAGTTCTTTATTCTAACTCAGGAGCTTCACACTACCTCCCTACCCTACTTCCTTGGTTTTCTAGATTGTACTTCCCCCCACATTCTGAGTCCCTGCTAACTGAAGTGAAGATCATTCTTCAAAATGGGTATTTGCTGGTAATCTTAAAATATTGTGAGAGCTCTCACAGAAGAAAACCACTTCTAAAGGTATTAATCACAATTATAATTGTTTTAGTTGAAACTGTTCTATACGTACCTATAGACGCACATTTCCTCGTTGATTGGATTGGAAGCCATTGAACTGTGCTTCCCAAGTAGCACCCCAGCCCAACAAAGCACAGGCATGAGAAGCTCCAATAACCCTTACAATAGTAACTAACATAGTCGATCTTCAAGACACATCCCCTGCCATCTGAAAATGAGGAAAAGGGTTAATTACTCCCATCCTCACCCTCACAGTTCCCCATCCAAGGACTCCATGGCAGGGGTCCTGGATGAAAACCAAGAAAAATATATCAACATTATGAGCAGTAATTCAATCAAGGAGTTGAAAGAAGAATTAAGAAATGAGATCAGAGAGCAGTTTCAGGTGATGAGAGACAACTTTCATAAGGAAATAAGGGAATAATTCCATGAAATGAAAGATCATATTTATAAAGGGTTAGACATCCTGAAGAGAGATGTAGCAAAGCTAACAGAATTGAAAAACACTGTCAACCAAATCAAATCCTCACTAGAAGAGTAAACTCAACAGAAAATAGAACCTCAGCCCTCGAAGAATGAACATCAGAAAATAAAGACAGGTTGAGCAATGTTGAGTTTAATGAGGACAGACAAGAAAAGAAACTTATAATGCATGACCAGAACTTCCAAGTAATATTTGATGAGATTAGAAGAAACAACCTGAGAGTATTTGGCCTGGAAGAAAACATCAAACAACAAACAGGAGGCTTTAAGAATATATTAAATGAAATAATCAGGGAAAACTTTCCTCATATCAGGATTGATCCAGATTACCAAATCCAAGATGCCTATAGAACACCAAACAGACCTAACCAAATGAGAAATTCACCAAGACATACCATATATAAAATGATTAACAGAGAAACTAAAGAAAGAATTCTAAAAGCAGCAAGGGAGAAGCCCCAAGTCACATTCAGAGGCAGACCAATCAGAATCACTGTGAATTTTTCAGACCAGACAACGAAGGACAGAAGAGCTTGGAACAATATTTTTCAAGTCCTGAAGGAGTGCAATTTCCAGCCAAAGTTAATATACCCTGCAAAACTCAGCTTTAAATGTGATGGAGAAATTAAATATGTCAATGATAAATTTAAGTTAGCAAGATACATGAACACAAACCCTGCATTACAGAATATTCTCAAGGACATTCTTCATTCAGAAGAACACACTAATAATTCTCTAAACCCCTAAACAACAGAGTGTCTACAATCACAATACACTCCAATAGAAACCCAAGATGGCACAAAACACAGCAACAAACACAAAGTCTAGGACTCAGATTCCCATATCTATCCTAACTCTGATTGTGAATGGTCTCAAAGCCCCAATTAAAAGACACAGATTGGATACCCGGATCAAAAAACAAAATCCAACAATATGTTATCTGCAAGAGACACACCTCACACTCAAAATTAGAGAAAGACTGAAGGTGAAAGGTTGCCAAAATGTCTACCAGACTTTTGGCCCAAAAAAGCAAGCTGGTGTGGCGATCCTAATATCTGATAAAGTTAATTTTGATCCAAAACTGCTTAGAAAGGACAAAGATGGACACTACATCATACTAAAAGGGACAATTCACCAAGAAGACTTAACAATAATTAACATTTATGCCCCCAATCACAATTCCCCAAAATACATGGAAAAAATACTCAAGGACATTAAATCCCTCATAGATCTTAACACAATAATAGTGGGGGACTTCAATACACCATTATCAATAATAAACAGGTCATTGAAACAAAAAATCAACAAAGATATCTCCAATCTGAACATCTCTATTAATCAATTGGGCTTAACAGACATCCACAGAATATCCCATCCTAAATCGGCTGAATTTACCTTCTTCTCAGCAGCTCATGAATCGTTCTCAAAAATAGACCACATCCTAGTCCACAGAGCTAACTTTAACAAATTCAAGAAAGTGGATATAGTCCCATGTATCATGTCAAATCACAATGCCATGATCTTAGCAATCAACAACAACAAAAAAAACTATTCTAATACATGGAAATTGAATAATACCCTTTTAAATGAAGAATGGATAAAAGACCAAATGAAATCAGAAATCAAGAAATTCTTGTAATGAATGAGAATGATGAAACAACATATCAAAACCTCTGGGATAGTATGAAAGCATACTTAAGAGGTAAATTTATAGCACTGAATGCATACATCAAAAATCTGGAAAGACCCCAAATAAATAGTCTTATACTCCAACTCAAACTCCTGCAAAAAGAGGAACAATCCAATCCAAAAGCTAACAGAAGACAGGAAATAACTAAAATCAGAGCTGAAATCAATGAAATTGAGAACAAAAACACAATACAAAGTATCAACAAAACAAAGAGTTGGTTCTTTGAAAAAATAAATAAGATCGACAGACCCCTTCTTCAAAAAGAAGATTGAAATGAAGCAAATCAATAAAATCAAAGACGAAAATGGAGATGTCACCACAGACTCAACCAAAATCCAGGAGATTATCAGATCTTATTTCGAAAATTTATACTCTGCCAAGTTTGATAATATGGAAGATATGAACAGATACTTAGCCACATATGACACACCCAGATTAACACCAGAAGACATTGAAAATCTAAACCAACCTATCTCAGGTTCTGAAATTGAAGCAACAATCAAAGGCCTTCCAAAAAAGAAAAGTCCTGGTCCTGATGGATTCACAGCAGAATTCTACCAAATGTTTACAGAAGAATTAACACCAATCCTCTACAAACTTTTTGATGAAATTGAAAGGGTCAGAGCACTACCAAACACTTTTTATAAAGCAAACACAACTCTCATACCAAAATCTAACAAAGACTCATCAAGAAAAGAAAACTATAGACCAATTTCCCTGATAAACATAGATGCAAAAATCCTTAATAAAATTCTAGCTAATTGGATCCAAAAATGTATGAAAAAGATAATACATCATGATCAAGTGGGCTTCATTCATGGAAAACAGGGCTGGTTCAACATTCGCAAATCAATAAATGTAATTCACCAATTAAATAGAATTAAAAATAAAAATCATATAATCATCTCAATCAATGCAGAAAAGGCCTTTGATAAAATTCAACATCCCTTTATGCTCAAAACCCTGAAGAGGATAGGGATCAAGGGAAGATATTTTAACTATGTAAGATTCACTTATGACAGACCCATAGCAAACATTATGCTCAATGGTGAAAGACAAAGCATTTCCTCTTAATTCAGGAACAAGACAAGGCTGTCCACTTTCACCATTCCTATTCAATGTAGTCTTTGAAACTCTTGCCAGAGCTATCAGACAAGAGAAGGAAATCAAAGGAATTTGAATAGGAAAAGAAGTCAAGTTGTCTCTATTTGTGGATGACATGATCCACTACCTAGAAGATCCTATAAGCTCAACCAGAAGACTTTTGGAGCTTATAAACGACTTCAGCAAAGTGGCTGGTTATAAGATTAATACCAATAAATCATTAGCTTTACTATACTCCAGCAACAAGGACACTGAAGAAGAAATTAGGAAATCTGTCCCTTTTACCATCTCCTCCAAAAAAAATAAAATACTTGGGCATAAATCTCACAAAGGATGTGAAGGACTTATACAATGAAAATTATCAAACTTTAAAAAAAGAAATTATAGAAGATCTGAGTAGACGGGAAAAACATTTCATGTTCATGGTTAGGTAGAGTCAATATCATCAAAACAGCCATTTTACCCAAAGCCCTATACAGATTTAATGCAATCCCCATCAAGATATCAATGTCATTCTTCATGGATATAGAAAAAGCAATACTCAAATTTGTATGGAATAAGAGAAAACCCAGAATAGCCAAAACATTACTCAGCAAGAAGGAGGAGGCAGGAAGCATCTCAATTCCTGACCTAAAATTACACCATAAGGCAACAGTAACAAAAACAGTGTGGTATTGGTACCAAAACAGAATGGAAGACCAATGGAATAGAATAGAGGATTCTGAGACAAACCCTCATACCTTTAACTATCTGATATTTGATAAATGGGGCAAAAGCATGGTGTGGAAGAATGATAGCCTGTTCAACAAATGGTGTTGGACAAATTGGAAAGCCATATGTAGACAACTGAAATTAGATCCTTACCTTTCACCCTACACAAAAATTAAATCAAAATGGTTCAAGGATCTGGATATTAAACCAGCAACTCTACAATTGCTTGAAAAAGAAGTAGGATCAACATTAAATGACATAGGGGTCAGCACAGCCTTCCTTAACAGGACTCCCATGGTGCAAGTGGTAAAATCAAGAATAAATGCATGGGATGCAATTAAACAAAAAAGCTTTTGCATAGCTAAGAATTTAATCAAGGGTCTCAAGAGAGAACCTACAGAATGGGAGAAAATTTTTGCCTGCTACACCTCGGACAGAGGACTAACAACCAGAATATACAAAGAACTCAAAAATTAAACACCAAAACCACAAATAACCCAATTAATAAATGGGCTATGGAACTAAAAAGAAGTTTCTCAATGGAGGAAGTCCAAAAAGCCCATAAACATATGAGAAAATGCTCTACATCACTAGCAATAAGAGAAATGCAAATCAAAATTTCACTGAGATTTAAACTCACTCCAGTCAGAGTGGCAAAAATGAAGAATACAAACAATGACAGAGGCTGGATGGGGCTGTGGGAAAAGAAGAACACTGTTACATTGCTGGTGGGACTGCAAACTGGTACAGCCACTCTGGAAAGCAGTGTGGAGAATCCTCAAAAAATTAGGGCTGGAACTGCCTTTTGACCCAGCTATCCCACTCCTGGGTATTTTCCCAAAAGAGTTAGAATCAGCATATTATAGTGATATGGCTTCATCAATGTTTATAGCAGCTCAATGTACTATAGCTAAATTATGGAACCAACCCAGATGCCCCTCACTTGATGAATGGACCCAAAAACTGTGGTGCATATAAGCAATGGAGTATTACTCAGCTATTAGAGAAAATTATATTATGGCATTTGCAGCCAACTGGATGGAGATGGAAAAAAATTTTGCTAAGTGAAGTATCCCAAACTCAGAGACTCAAGGGCCAAATGTTTTCTCTCATTTGTGAATACTAGAATATAAGCAGAATCAGTACAATAGATGGGTAACCTAACAATTACTTCCTTATGTATGAATTCTTACATGATCATGGGGAACTGTGTTAAGATTCCTGGTGGACCTAGGGAGGGGGGAAGGGAATAGGAAGGACATCAAGGTGACCAGAGGGAGGTAGTACGGGTGAATCTAATCCGAGGGGAAACTCTGACTTCCATGAGAAGTCCAATTAACTTGGGTCTAAGTAAAGTGAAACATGGAACCATGGGGAACCCAAAGGGGGGAAACCATGGTCTGGCACCAATATTGGCTTGCTCTGTCATTACACTTTTGTTCTTGATTGTTTGACAATGAACCCCTCCTAGTTGTAAGATCATATTTATTGAATAAAAATTAAAATTTTTTTAAAAAGGATATATTAACAATTTAAAAAAAGAAAACAAAAGAATATACCATAGAACAGATAGCCTTTGTAACACATTGTGCTGAGAAAAATGGATATCCATATTAGAAGAATGAATCAAATCCTAACCTTTCATCCTGCACAAAAATCAACTCAAAGTGCATCAAAGAACTAGTGATTACAAACAGTGAAACCACTGTTTAGAAAGAACAGTAGAAGAAAATGGGCAACACTCCAACATTTTAGTTCAGGCACCAACTTCCTCAACAAGATCCCTAAAGCTCAACAAATAAAACCAAGAATCAATGAGTGGATGCCATCAAACCAAAAAATTTTTGCACAGCAAAGGAAATGATTAAGAGTATAAGGACATGGAAATTTGTCTGTAGTTTTCTTTTCTTGATGTGTCTTTGTTGGATTTTGGTATCACTGTAATATTTGCTTCATAAAAAGTGTTTGGGAGAGCTCCCACCCTTTCAATTTCATGGAAGAGCTTATAGAGGATCTGTGTTAACTCTTCTGTGAAAATTTGGTAGAATTCTGCCATATATAAAACTGGTCCTGTGCTTTTCTGTTTTCGAAGAGCTTTGATTGTTCCTTCAATTTTACTACCTGATATAAATTGGTTTAGATTTTCAATGTCCTCCAGTGTTAATCTGGGAATGTCGTATGTGGCCAAGTATCTGTCCATATCCTCCAGATTACCAAACTTGGCAGAATATAAATGTTCAAAACAAGTTCTGATAATTTTTTAGATTTTGGTTGAGTCTGTGGTGAAATCTCCATTTTCGTCTTTGAATTTGTTAATTTGTTTCACTTGGTTCCTCCTTTTGGTGAGGTTGGCAAAGTGTATGTCAATCTTGTTTATTTTTCCAAAGAACCAATTCTTTGTTTTGTTGATAATTTTTATTTTTTTGTACTCAATGTCATTGATTTCAGCTCTGATTTTAGTTATTTCCTGTCTTCAATTAGCTTTGGGATTGGATTGTTCCTCTTTTTGCAGGTGTTTGAGTTGTAGCATAAGACTATTTATTTGGGCTCTTTCTAGATTTTTGATGTATGCACTCAGTGCTATAAATTTACCTCTTAAGAATCCCTTCATACTATCCCAGACATTTCATTTTCCTCATTCTCCTTCATTTCCAAGAATTTCTTGATTTCTTTTCTCATTGCCTCTTTTATCCATCCTTTGTTTAAAAGGGAATTATTCAATTTCCAAGTATTTGATTGATTTCTGTTGTTTCTCTTGTTGTTGATTGCTAAGATCATAGCATTGTGGTCTGACAGGATACATGGGACTATATCAACTTTTTCATATTTGTTAAGGTTAGCTCGGTGAACTAGGTTGTGGTCTATTTTAGTAAAAGATCCATGAACTGCTGAGAAGAAGGTAAATTCAGCCAACTTAGGATGGAATATTCTGTAAGCCCAATTGATTAAGAGAGTTGTTCAGACAGACCAATTTCCCTGATGAACATAGAAGCAAAAATCCTTAATAAAATTCTAGCTAATTGGATAGAAAAGTTCATTAAAAAGATAATACATCATGATCAAATGGGCTTCTTTCCAAGAAAACAAGGCTGGTTCAATATACACAAATCAATAAATGTAATTTACCACTTAAACAGAATTAAAAATAAAAATCACATAATCATCTCAATTGACACAGAAAAGGCCTTTGATAAAATTCAATACCACTTTATGCTCAAAACCCTGGAGAAGATAGGGATCAAGGGAAGATACTTTAACTATGTAAGATCTATTTATGACAAAGCCATAGCTAACATTATGCTTAATGGAGAAAGACTGAGCATTTCCACCGAATTTAGGAACAAGACAAGGTTGTCCACTTTCACCACTCTTATTCAGTAAAGTCCTCTAAACCTTTCCAGAGTTATCAGGCAAGACAAGGAAATCAAAGGAATTCATATAGGAAAAGAGTAAGTCAAGTTGTCTCTATTTGCTGATGACATGATTCTATACCTAGAAGACCCAATAAGCTCGACCAGAAGACTTCTAGAGCTTACAGGTGATTTCAGCAAAGTGGCTGGATATAAGATCAACACCAATAAAGCACTAGCTTTCCTTTACTCCAGCAACAGTTCCATGGAAGAAGAAATCAGGAAATCTATCCCATTCACCATCTCCTCCAAAAAAATAAAATAATTGGGAATCAACCTTACAAAGGATATTAAGGACCTCTACAATGAAAACTATCAAACACTTTACAAAGAAATTGCAGAAGACTTGAGTAGAAGGAAAAACTTTTCATGTTCATGGTTAGGCAGAATTAATATAATCAAAATGGCCATTCTACCCAAAGCCCTATACAGATTTAGTGCAATCCCCATCAAGATACCCATGTCATTCTTCACAGATATAGAAAAAAGCAATTCTCAGGTTCATATGGAATAACAGAAGACCCAGATTAGCCAAAACATTACTCAGCAAGAAGGAAGAAGTATAATTTCCTGACCTGAAATTATACTACAGGGACATAGTAACAAAAACAGCATGGAATTGGGATCAAAACAGAACTGAAGATCAATGTAATAGAATAGAGGATTCTAAGATGAACCTCTGTACCTTTAACTTTCTGATATTTGATAAAGGGGGAAAAGCATAGTGTGAAAGAAAGATGGCCTGTTCATTAAATGGTGTTGGACAAA
>PVKS010003222.1:0-106770 GCA_004027875.1 Aplodontia rufa | reverse complement strand
TTTTTTTTTTTTTTTGAGTACTGGGGATTGAACCCAGGGCATTTAACCACCGAGTCACATCCCCAACCCTTATTTTTTATTTTGAGACATGGTTTCAATAAATTGCTTAGGGCCTAAGTTGCTGGCTTTGAACTTGCAATCCCCTTACCTCAACCTCACGAGCTGCTGGGTTGAAGATGTGCACCACCATGCCTGGCACTCTTTAATTTCTTGTCCTCTAAAGAGTGAGTTTAATAATTTTCAACTAGAAGACTGTAAAAATCATTTACAAGTGTAAATCTCTCTCTGGGTTTCACTGTCCTAACAGAAATCCTGTCATTAAATTAGCAAGTATTTATTGATCATCTATTATGTTCCAGGGTAGAGCTAAAAATTCAGAAGCAAATTATATAGGGTCTATCCTTATGGAGACTTTAGTCTCTCTGGGGGTAAAGGAGCCCCAACCAAGTTATAATGATAAGACTATCTAATCACATAATATCTGTTGTTTTATCTTCTAGAGTTTGTGTAAGGATTGCATGTATTTATCTATTCTTTTGACAAGATTTTGCTCAGTACCAAAGCACTATGGCAGGCAACAGAAGAAGGCAGGTGGCCCCATTCTCTAAGACCCTCCTTTCTAGTAAGTAACCATAATAAGAATCAATATGGGCCACTGGAGGTACTGGAGGAAGATTAATCCAATGGGGAAGAGACCAGAGGAGATGAAGACGTGGTATCAAAGCTCCAACTTGAAGGGAAGTAGGAGTGTGACCACAGGATAAAGGATTATGACTAGAAGAAAGAACAGGAAGAACAAATTAGCAAGAGATAAAGGCACAAAGCAGAGAAGCAAGAAGAGATGGTCTGTGGGTAGGAAGTAGCATGTTTCCAGGGTTATCAGGAAATAGATGGCAATTTAGAAAATCAGGCTGGTGCCAGCAAAGGCCCTGAACACAAGGCTCAAGAATGTGAAATCTTGGGTTCCTCCTCCATGAGATGAGACTTTTAAGGACCTGAGATGAGATTTTCTAGTCCTAATATGCAAAGCCATGCTATTCATAACAAAACAAAAGTCTGTTCCATAGCACTAATTCTGCTATGGAACCAGAGCCAGCCATATAAATCTGCCCCCCTGCCTTGGAAACTAGTATTTTTCAATGGAGCTGGATGTATTGGTGGGGTGGAGTGGGGAAAGGGAAAGAACATGGAAAAACATGTGAGTTTTCCAGTACAGATTCATCTTGCTTCTCACATTTTCCTAGGTGAGAAGAGGCAGGAAAGAACAGGAGGGGTTGTTGCAAAGAAAAGGAATACAAAGATGACTTGTGATCATTTTCTTTTCCAGGATTCTCTCACATGACAGCAGATGGTCTATCCCTGGAGAACAAGATCCCAGCAAGCAAGCAGCTGTTCCCAGGACTTGGTTTTAACAGCTGGGGTCAGAGGTCCCCGATGCACAAGCTGAATGCCAGAAATCAATGGGTCCCATTGTGCCTGCAAGCAGAGCTCTCATATCCAGGCTAACGCTCTATGCCTGCCTGGAACAGAGAAGTAGGAAAAATAACACTACACACTTTGAAAGGTTGCACTTGGCAAATTAATGCAAAATCCAATTATTTATAAATTACCTCAACTTTGCTAAGTACTGAGATGCTAATTATTTGGCAGATAAAGGACATGCCATGGAGGGAGGGGAGTGGCAAGAAGGGTATATCATAATCAGGGGAACAGTCACTAAACACCTCTGGTCCTCTTTTTCCTGCGCAATGCACAGAATCTGGCTCCAACAAAAAGCAGGCTAAATGTTTCATGTGTTAGAAGAGGGATAAGAATCCATAAAACGACCTGTATGTACACAGAGGAGTATAACTATGATTACATAATTAGGCACATTAAAGTATTTATACTGCTAAGACTAAAAACCTCAACTCAAAGGCATTCCACCGAAGTTTAAAGGGGAAAAAGAAAATAGAAAATAAAGCATCTAATTGCAATCTTTCAAAAAGCCAGACATCCCCAGCTGGTGCCACAGCTGAATTCTCTTAATTAACATGTTGAACAGCAAGTATGAAAGACTGTATATGCTTATCAACTCCATGCAGTGGCCAGCCAGGCATAGAAGAGGCCTGCTATAATTAGAGAGATTTTTTTCTCTTTTCTATTATAATGGTACCCCAGTGTGGGATGTCAGTTCATTTTTCCTAAAACCTGTGTTAGTTAAAGCACATATATTACAATTCTATACTCACAAAGTTAGGCACCGAGACTAGAGAATATGAAAAAGTTCAGTCTTAAAAGCTGGTTTACTTTTTGGTGGTTGTTTTAACTGGCTTTACCAGTTAGAGAAGGCTAACAATGTTTAAGCAGGCCAGCCTTTTCAAAAAATTTACTTATTTGGGGAAGGTTACTGGGAATTGAACCCAGGGCACTTTACCACTAAGCTAGGTCCCAAGTCCTTTTTTTTTTTTTTTTTTTTTAAATTTTGAAACAGGTCTCACTAAGTTACAGAACTGATCCTGAACCTGTGATCCTCCTGGGATTATAATTAAGGGCCACCAAGCCCAGCTCAGGCCAGATTTTTATATAAAAGGTCATGTCACAGTTTAAAATCACTCAGACACATAAATATTTCTAAGTGGAATAAAAATGGAGGGGCATAAAATACAAGGTCAAGGGCTGGAGTGGTAGCTCAGTGGTATGGCAGTTGCCTTGAACCCCAGCACTATATACACAACTAAGTGTCAGAGCAACAAAATCCACCTGAAAAACTAAATAAAATTGATTCTCTCTCTTAAAAAAAAAAAAAGAAAAGATACAAGGTCAATAGGTAATGTATTCCAGGGAACATTCACAGTTATGATAAGGTCTTTTACACTTATAAAAAGCGTTTTGCTTTTACACAATTTTTAGTCACAGTAGAACCTGTTTCAGGTAGCCTCTCCCCACTTCCCTGAAAAGGCACCTCAAAGTCACATGATAGATTTATATACCATATGAAGGTTGTATACTCAGGAAGCCAAAAAGCCAAACAAAACAAAACAAAACAAAACAAAAAAAACCAAAAATGCCTAATATACTGTCTCTGGGTGTGTTCTTGGAGATTGAACCAGAGGTGCTTTACCATTGGGCTTTTTGATTTTTTTTTTTTTGAGAGAGAGAGAAAGAGAAAATCAATTTTATTTATTATTCCACCTGGCCTTTGTTTCTCTGACACTCAGTTGTGTATGTGGTGCTTGGATTTGAAACCAGGTCCTCATGCATGCCAGGCAGGCGCTCCAACTACTGAACCACTGCTCCAGCCCTCCCTGTTAAGACATTTTTCTTTAGTTGTGATTTTTTTCTTCATATTGAGTAGGGCTATTGACTTGGTCAACAAATATTCTACACTCTGACTCCCCATACTCATTGAATTCTAAAATCTCTCAATTATATCAACTTTATTTTTATTTAATTAATTTATTTAATTTTAAAGAGAGAGGGGCAATGAGAAAGAATCAATTTTATTTAGTTTTTCAAGTGGCTTTCACTGCTCTGACATTTCATTGTGTACATGGTGCTGAGGTTCAAACCCACATCCTCATGCATGCCAGGCAAGCACTGTACCCACTGAGCCACCACTCCAGCCACAATTATGTCAATTTTAAAAGACCTACTTTTCTTATAATTACCATCATAAATTTCATTTTTCTATTTGCAACTCAGCCTTTCAAAATAAAGGTTCGATGATTTAAGTCCCTGCAGAAGCATACATGGTCACACAGATACAGCAGGTGGCATTGTTCAGAGTATACGCTGGCTGGCAGGCAGCCACACCTCACTACCACTTTAAGAAGTCTTTTCTCAGCTGCCATACAAAAGTCCAAATTCCTTACACAAAGGTGACTGGATCTCAGTTTACAATGCACTAGATAGAGACAGGTTGTTTCTGAGACAAATGTTTAGAAACAGACTGTTTCATGTTGCTTCAGAAGCCCCTCATACGTTATTAAATTTAATGTCCTTGCCCCTAGAATCATTTGGTGAAACTAGAGAAAATATATTCTTAGGTAAGCGCATGTGCAAATGAGCAGCATGTCCAAGACCAGGGATCTTTGGCACTCAGAACACACACCCGTGTTTCACAGAAGCCATACCTGGGCCAGAGCCCAGCAGTTTGTAGCACTGCACTGAGGGAAGCCAAGCTAGTCTGCACTTGCACGAGCTTCTTACTCAGGGTGACAGCTCATCCCTGTTTCCCAAGACCCCATGCCCTGTTGGATGAAAAAAATCTTTTTTTTTTTTTTTTTTTTAAAGAGAGAGGGACAGTGAGAGAGACAGAGAAAGAGAGAAACAACTTTATTTAGTTTTTCACATGGCCTTAGTTGCTCACTTAGTTGTGTACATGGTGCTGGGGTTTGACCCTGGGTCCTCGTGCTTGCCAGGCAAGTGTCGAAACCGCTGAGCCACTGCTCCAGCCCCGGATGAAAAAGATATGTCAAATCTGCGATCAGGGCCCAAAAACTCCTCCCAGATGCTTCCAGCAAGACCATGCAGTAGATAACATCAGCAGCACAACAGTTCCTTTCCCATCAGTCACCGGACTTGAAGTACCCCTCTAGGGCCAGTCCATTTGTACTTGCAGCCAAACAAAACCATCCACCTCACCATCCACCTCAAAGGGCAAAGATGCCAGAGCAATGGATTCTGAGCTCTGGGCCTGCTGCTTTCTCCAATACTTCTCAAGAACCCTTAATCTTCTTGTCTAAGAAGAACAGAGAAAAACTTGAAGAAAAGTTCCACTGGGACTGTACAATGTAAACAGAACCACTGAAAGTCAAGCATGTTTTAGGGGGGCACCTAACAATGGTAACAAAGTGATACCTCAGAATGGTCTGTCAGCAATCCAAAACAGGAGCATCCAAGACAAGGAAAAGAAAGCCCTGGCAAAATAAGGTGAAAGCTGACTCAAGGCTCCTCCTTAGCACCTCTTTTGCCATAAGAGCCCCAACCCCCTTGGCAGAGAGTGTAATAGCTAGCAGCAGAGCCTTGGCTTGTCCTGCACCCCAGCCTGGCAATAGTCCAAATAGGAACCACTCACTTCCCAGGGCCATAGGCCATGCACAGATCTGTGCCAGGCACCTGGGGTGGGTCCGCTGGGAGTGGCAGCCCTCCCCAGGCCCAATAGCCAGAACAAAAACTGTCATTCACTTTCTGTGGGCAGTATCTTCTTTCAGTAATTATTTATTTTCACTACTTCTATGGGAAATTCATGCATCTTGGGATAAGAATAACATGTTTATGCAGTTTGTTCCTACTGACAACCTCTCTCAATAAAAATTTATTTTCCCAATCTCCATTTTTCATCAAGAGCAACTGCTAGACACACTGTTAAGAAGAACACTTTTGACTGATACTTTTATTTTACTTATAATGCAAAGTCACTCAAATTTATTTATTTATTTATTTCCTAAAGAGAGAGACAGAGTGAAAGAGGGAATCAATTTTATTTAGTATTTCATGTGGCTTTCATTGCTCTGACACTTCGATGTCTATGTAGCGCTGGGGGTTCGAATCTGCGTCCTCGCGCATGCCAGGAAAGTATCATAACTGCTGAGCCACTGCTCCAACCCCTCAAATTTCTTATTTAAAATTTCAAGGGGGTGTAGGGCACAAGGGGACAGTAATGTCCCTGAATGTTGGTAAGGGTTTGAGGAAACAGCACTCTTCTAATGCTGACTAGACAGAGGTGACTAGTATCACCTGGACCTAGGTAGTAATTCCTGGCCAATCTCCTTCTACAATGACAAAATTATGTTGGACTCCACAGGGCCCACCAGAAGACATCACCTCCACTTGGAAGGGGACGTGGTCACAGCTTTCATCAGGGTGGCCCCCAACAACTTATCCTACTCAGCCAGCAACAACCACCAGCCTTAGAGGAGGCTAGGTCCTGCCAGAGAAGCTGGCATTGCCACCATCGGACCATGCTCACCGAAGTCAAAAGACAAAAGCAGCAATCTTTCACCAGGCCACACCTTTCCAGTGCCAAACTACAAGTTTTTCTTCCAAGTTACAGACAGAGCTAGGGCTCCCTCCTGTTGCCCACCTGAAGGCATGTCCCAATTTACCTTCCTTGACTAGCCTTCCCTCAAAACACATTTTTCTCCCGATGTTTTCTTTTTGGAATCTTCTAAAGGCTGTCAGCTTCTATCAATCTCAATGTTTCTACTGGGTATGTTCCTCTATGCTTTGGCTTGTTCCACTTCTCTAACATCCAGTTCCACAAGGCTGCAGTCACTGGCCTTGGCTCCATCATCTAGCTACTCTCAGCTCTTCCTTTCTTCCTCTCCCTCAATATCCTCCCCTTTTTCTTCCATCAACTCAAACACAACCCAAATGCAAGGACAGGTATAGTACCCTCTTTTATAAAAATTTCCTTCCTCTCTGAACTAAAACATCCATGTCTACACAACCTAGCATACAACTATGTTCGCTGTTTCTAAATGTGAGTGGATCTTGCCTCTCCAGGGTACTATGAATTCTGCAAAAGGGCAGAGCACTCACCTTCACCATCCTGGGCATATTTAAGGCACTGGATAAATAACTGATGGAGGTTGTGTCCAGAAGGGCTGGACCTTTCCATAACATGGAGAATCCAAATGCTTAAAAAGAGATTAGCTCTTTTTGTTTCAAAGACAGAGGAAGAGAGAAAGGATCAATTCTATTTTTCATCTGGCCGACGCACTTAGTTGTATATGTGGTGCTGGTGCTTACACCTGAGTTGTCGTGCATGCCAGGCAAGCGCTCCAACTGCTGAGCCACCGCTCTAGACCAAGAGTTTAGCTCTTGTTTCTCAGTGAGTCCTTTCTCCCCACACCCCACTCATGATCCAGTCCTGGCAAACTCTGAGACTTCTGCCTACAGAGCCCACATTCCAGCTTACATCAAAGCATCGAACAAAGGATTTCACAACATCCCCACCCTTGCTGCAGGCTCCAGAGCTCTTGAAGGACACCCTGTTTAAACAAGAGGTACAGTATATTTTTGGGAAATGATGAAGCAACTTCCCATAAGAGGAAAGAAAAATCCCCCAAGTGCAAAAAAGTCTTCTTGGAAAACCAAACAGATCCCCTTTCCCTAACAGGGTAAAGAGAAAGGAATTTATACCCAGGCCCTTCATCCCTGGCAAAGACTGTTGTGGAGGAACAGCAGAGATGAGGCTGCAGGGGAATGGAGGCAGCTCCTTATGGGAAACGTGGAACTGAAGCTGCCAGAGTTCCAGCCCCATCAAATCCTGCATTTGATACTATCCATGGTGCCTCCAGGAGTCTAGCCCCCTTTTCCTCTTTTATAGCAGATGTGATCTAAAAAAATTGGGTGCAAATATATTTTAGAGACCCCAGAGCACTTGCTATTTAAAAACAACTGCACAGGGCTGGGGATGTTGCTCAGGGGCTCAGTGCTTACCTAGCATGCATGAGGCCCCAGGCTCAATCCCTAGCACACCACAAAATAAGTAGGTAAATAAGTAAGTTGATAAACAAAATACATACATGCATACATACACACAATTGCAGTGATTCCTTTGGAGAATGGTAAAATCCTTTTGCAACAACCATTTTCATTAAAAAAACAAACAAACAAACTGGGAGGGTGGGAAGGTTAATTTTGTGTTTCACACAGCTGGTTTGATTATATGGTTTGTTTTCTCACATGTCTTTTCTTTTTTTTCTCACATATGTCTTGCCTGCATTCCTCCCTGCAGGCAAGATTTGCTGAGAGGCAATTTATTAGGATGTCTACATCAGCTCCTTGACCACAAAAAAAGAAATCCCCTTCTTTTGCAACTACTAAGAAATGGGTTGCAAAATGATAGAAATTAATCCTTTAAATAGAATTTACGGGGAAAGAATTTGTGGAGAAAGGAGTGGAAATGTACCATCTTTCTGAGTTTCAGGGTAGGGGACACATGCTAACTAGGGTAGAAGAAGAAAATTTCTATCATTCTGTTCAACATGCAACTATTCCTCATACTTCACTTTTAAATAAGTGAGTGTTAAGTGAGTGTAACCTTTACTAATCGAACATTAATGCAACAGCGGCAATATTCTTGAAGCAGGAAGCAAGAAAAACACCCATAAAGGAGACTTTTCTCAGGCCCATGTCCACAGGAAAACCTGTTTCAATAACAGCCAATAAGGAATTCAATCCAGTAACACAGCATTTGTGAAGGTTCAGACCCCACTTATTTGACATAAACCCTTCTCCTGAACTTGAGAATTCATATCCACCAATCTGTTTGACTGGATTAAAAGGCAGAGTGCAGTGTGGAGACTCCTCAAAAAATTATGGTTGGATTCACCATACGATCTGGCTATCCCTCTTCTGGGTATTTTCCCAGAGGAGTTAGAATAAGCACATTACAGTGACACTGCAATATCCATGTTCATAGCAGTTCAATTTACAATACGTAAATTATGGAACCAACCCAGATGCCTTGCAAGCTCTGGTACATATATACAATGGAGTTCTACTCAGCTATTAGAAAATACGATATGGGGATTGGGGATTTAGCGCAGTGGCAGAGCGCTTGCCTAGCATGCTCAAGGTCCCGAGTTCAGTCCTCAGCCCTGGAAAAAAAAAAAAAAAGAAATAAAGAAAAAAAAATAGAAGCTATGATATTGCATCTATTGAAGGTAAAATGAAGGCATTGGAAGACATCATGCTGACTGAAGTTAGTCAAACACAGAGAGTCAAGGGCTGAATGGTGTCCCTCATGTGTGGAGGCTGGACCTGAACCCAGGCTCAGGAGTAAAGCAGACAAACTCATGTTTTAGACCCACAGAACAAACATGCAAAATGTCAATATTTATGTGATACAGTTGCAATATACTTCATAAGATATTTGAACAAGCTATGCTGCATACCTGTACAAAAACGCAAATGTTTAATGCCATCATCAAATATTTTGAAGAATAACAAGGGATGATAGGAAGGGAGGAGAAGGGGAAATGTTGGAACTAAGATAAAGCAAGGTACATCCCAAGCAGTTATAAATGTCACTGTATATACTATAGCCATATATATGAAAAATGTTCTTCATAGGTATAAGAATTATGTCACTGTATTTGGGTTTTTTAGGAACAATATAGGACCCAGAATAAAGGCAAGGGATTAGGAGATGGGAGGAGGGAGGTAGAGGGATGTGGGCAGGGGGGATATTGAACAAATTGTATTGCTGAATTGTGTGCATTTAGGAATATGCGACAACTAATCCCATCATTATGTAAAACTATAATGCACTAATAAAAATAAATTTAAAAAATTAAAAAAATTAAAAGGCAGAGTGCAACAGATCAAATCCTTACTTTTCCGTGATCACAGTAACATGAGCTATAACTTCCTTCCTTTCATTGTGTTACTTTCCCCACCTATATTATAGTGACCATTTTCAAAAACTACAGAAAGATGCCAAGAGAGCTAATTGTTTCTTTGATACAAAAGTTAGTCTCCCACAAGTCTCCCTTGCAGGGCTCTCCCCTTCTTCATCTATCTTCTTACTAAAGTCACTTAACCTATGACCAAACAGGAGCCTCCTTCCTTCATTTTCATGTGAATTTCTGCTATAAAGCTCTTTCATAAATTTTAGGTTAATGGGCCTAATCTGCATGTCTAACAGATTTCCAGGGCTTATGAAATTTTGCTTTTTTAGGCTGCTAAAAGGGAGACAAGAGGATGGGTATGGCTACAGGAGAAAAACAGCACCATTCAGAGTCCTTCCCCTGAGTAGGTCTTTCTGCAGGCAATATTAACGTATATGAATTCATACACCACTTTTTATACATGCCAGATGCCAATTTATTCTTTTTCATATCAGCTCCTTGACCACTATAAAAGAACTCATCCCCTTTTCTTGCAGCCACTAAAGAATGGGACTGCATATGACAGCGGCCAGTTCTTTAAATAGAATTTATGGAGAAGGAACTTGTGGGAAAGGGTAGAGATATATCAGCTTTCTTCCTTTAACAAAGCCACAAGTGAAACAAAGACAGAAATTAACTCTAAGGCTTCATTTTAATTGGAAAGGCTGAGTCAGTGAAGAGACTAAGGGAATTATCCTTGCAGAATTCCCACTTGTTGAGTTCTTTGGGTTCTGAGAGACAAAAGGAACTCCCTAGCAGACAACTGGGGAGCAACAAAGGAGTTGAAGGGAACAGCATCAGCAAAGTACCAGCACATGCCATGGCAGGTGAAGGGGAAAATGAGGTGCCCTAGTAGATTCCAAGACAAATGATACAGCAGGGAGGAGCTAGAGCGAAAGCTGAAAGCACAGTTACCATATGTTCCTACCCAATTCAGACCTTATCATAAGTCTTATAGTGAGAACTGAGTTTGTTTTGTTTGTATCATGCCAAATCTGAGATTTTTAGTTACTCTGGCAGTATGGCAGAAGGCAGAGTTGTGGAGAGAGGGATGGAGAAGATGCTAGAGACAGGAACACCAATGACAGATGAGATCTTGAATATAGGCAATGTTAATTTTCTTTTCAAAGTAGCCATTAAGTATACCTTTGATTGCAGTTAACAGCTGATGTCTGTCTACCCACACACTTCAGCATGGATACCACTAAGAATAAGAGCACTAATGCCTCTACAGAAACCAGAGTGTACAGAGGAAACCCGAGGTTTTGAAGAAGGGATTAGATTCTGCAGTCCTTGTCACTGCTAGGTTCTAGACCTCTAGACAGCAAGCTGCAAAATCAATAAACCCAAGACCCAAAAATGCAAGTGTGCAACATCTCAAGGACAGACTGCTGTATTCTACAAAATGCTAGGAGACTCTCTTGAACAAGGAGGGGCTGGAGAAGGTGGCTAAATCCCTGTCTACCCTACTACCAATCCCTACCAAAAAGAATACTTTTATTATAAGAATATGGAGTATTTCACTTAGGCTCTATAAATATTTTGTGAGAAGGTGTGAAATTTAAAAACAATTCCTGGGTTGGGGTGTAGCTCATGGGTAGAGCACTTGCCTAGCTTGCATGAGGCCCTGGGTTTAATTCCCAGTAACACATACACAAACTATTCCTAGTGGCTGAGGGGCTTGAGAAACAGCAGGTGCCAACCATAAAAACACTTTCTAAAATCTCTCAAAGAAAATATAAAAATATAGGAAAAAAAAAACAAAAAAAAAGAAAATATAAAAATATAAAACATTCTCAAAGAATGTTTGAAAGAAAATAAAAAAATATTAATAAAATTAGCAATACAAAACAACAGTGGTGAAAAACACTTTGTTCTCAGAATTCTTTAAACTATTAAAAATTATAAATTTCCAGTACTGCAAAAAAAACAACTTGTCTAGTTGGGCATGGTGATGCACAATTAATCCCAGAGGCTCAGGAGGATGAGGCAGGAAGATCACAAGTTCAAAGCCAGCCTCAGCAAGGCCCTGCCTCAAAAATAAAAAGGGCTGGCTGGGGATGTAGCCTGGTGGTTAAGCATCCCTGGGTTCAATCCCAAGTACCAAAAGAAAAAAAGTCTATATACATATGTGCATATATGTATGTGAGCATATACATATAGTATATGTCTATGCCAGATATAGCTGGGTACAACAATAATCTCAATGATTTCGGAAAAAGGAAGATTACAAATTCAAGGCTTGCCTCAGCAACTCAGCAAGAGACCTGTTGCGTTAGTGTGTGTCCCAGCTACTTGGGACTACTTGGGAGGCTGAGGCAGGAAAAATGCTTGAGCCAGGAGCTCAAAGTCAGCCTTTGCAACACAGAGATACTCTGTCTCTTAAAAAAAAATAGGGGTCACCAACAAAATTTGTCTTTGTGTTATATCTATCAATATTACCATATTTGTAAATAAAGATAAGAATTTTAAAACATATATAAATTCATCTAAAAATAATAAACTCATTAACATTAAAGCGATCATGATTAACACATCATGTACCTCTGTGAGTTAAGATACATATTATAAAAGAGTAAGTAAGTGCAAGGGCTGGAGCAGTGGCTCAGTGATTATGGCATTTGCCTGGCACGCATGAGGACATGGGTTCAAACCCCAGCACCACATAAACAATAAAGTGTTGGATCAATGAAATCCACATGAAAAACTAAATAAAACTGATTCTCTCTCACTGTTCCTCTCTCTCTTAAAAAAAAAAAAAAAGTACAAGAAAGGCAAATAGCATCTTAGTTTTAATAAGAAAATAGTTTCAACCCTGTCAATACCCTGAAAGGATCTCAGAGACCACTGAGAACCACCGTTATAGAAAAAATTAAAATGATCTACAAATTGAGAAGAGATAACCAAGGAAATACAAAATTAAAGCACCACAGAGATTTCATTTCCTGTCCATCAGACTGACAAAAATCACATCTAACAATGCCAGCTGTTACAAAGCATATGGAGAAGTACGAATTTCTAACACCTCAATAGGGGTGTAAGCAGGAACACCTATTTTGGAGAGCTATTTGGCATATATGTAAAAAGTTGGCAACTCTACTGCCAGGGATATACGTCAGAGAAGTTCTGTACGGATGCTTCTGACACTGTACAGGGTTGTTTGTTTCAGCATTGCTGATAACGAAAAACTGAAGTCACCTGTAGATCCACTGATGAGAGAATGGTCAAAATTTTTTCTTATTAATAGAATTATATAATATATAATTATAAGTTATAATTTATAGCTGTAAACTATAATTAAATATAATTTTAAGATTCTAATCACATTAATCAATGGAATGTTGCACTAAATGTAAAATAAACAATATGGCTGAATCTCAAAAACAACTGGTGAATGAAAAGAATACTATGGAAGGTTACTACTTTTTAAAACAAAAACAATATTCTATATTCCTTAGGAATGTATTTGTTTTAGGTATATAAAAATACAGAAATATAGGTGGAAGGATGCATATCACTTAAGATACTGGTTATTTGTGGAGGAAAAGATCTGAAACAAACACGGCAAAATATTAAACCTGGGGGCTGGAGCGGTGGGTCAGTGGTTACAATGCTTGCCTGGCATACGCAAGGACATGTGTTCGAACCCCAGCACCACATACACAACGAAGTGTTAGAGCAAATGAAAGCCACTTGAAAAACTAAATAAAATTGAGTTTCTCTCTCTTTCTCTCTCACTGTCCCTCTCTCTCTTTAAAAAAAAATTTTTTTTTTTTTAATCTGAGTGACAAATACCCAGATACCATTATATGGGTCTCTTTGACTTTTTTTTTTTTTTTTTTTTTGAGACAGGGTCTTGGCTCTTTTGCTGCAGCTTGCCCTGATATCCTTGGTTCAAGATATCCTCCCACCTCAGCTTCCCAAGTTCTGAGACTTCAGGCCTGTGCCATTGCACCAGACTCTAGTCTTTGTATTTAAAAAAAATTTTTTTCATTGAAAAACTGAAAATGAAGTAACATTTAAAGTGGTTATTACCTGGTACATGCTACATATTTAAGTGTCTTTTTGTTTTGTTTTGTTTCTCTACAGTATTTTACAATGCCTCAAACTAAGGCATATCAATTCTTAACAAGGTATCTGGTAACATGACAATCATTTCCTGATCTTCACAACTACCACGGATCCTACTTGGTTCCAAAATACAGAAAGAAATCCTGAAATTCATCGAGACTGCCAAACCTTACGGATAGGCCTGTTTCCACCCATCCACTGACTCACCTTGCCCCCTCTCCAAAACATACTCATTTGAAAGCTAAGCCATTGAACAGCATCTGTAAGCTCTACTGCCTGACTTCAAGTCAAGTTGGCAGCCAGACTCACCTGGTTCCTGTCAGACAACTTAACATTCATCTTTTATTACCCGCCCCTGCCTTCCTCCTTGGTTTCTTCATGAATCAAACCAGGACTTAGATGTGGAACTTCTATAATGTCAAAACTCGAATCCCTGACCCCTAATGCTTCCTGCAACATGGAGGGCACCAAAATGTACTTGAATTATAGTGTGTCCCAGTGTGGAATATCCTCATCACCTACCATGGAACTATGGGGACAGCTGGTTGAACAGTTTCTGCCTCTGAAAGGAACAAATGAAATCTGTACACCTGGTTTCTTCAACTCAGTGAGAACTGAGGGACTAGGAGGCTTTCACACTATTAAAAAGCTTTGAAAGAATGCAGATTGCTTGGCTGCACCTCGGATATACTGAATGGTATAAGGTATGGGAATCTGATTTTCAAAGCCTAGCAAAGGCCATTCATGACAGAGCATAGCTGTAGTCCTAGCAACTTGGGAGGCCAAAGCAGGAGGATCACAAGTTTGAGGTCAGCCTCAGTAACTAAAGAGAGGCCCTAATTTAGCGAGACCTGTCACAAATAATAAAAGGGGCTGGGAATGCTGCTCAATGGTTAAGCACCCCTGGGTTCAATCCCCGTACCCAAAATAAATAAATACATTTTCAACAGTAAAGCAAAGTTGGAGAGGCATCACCCCCAAAGGTGTTGGTCTTGTAAGCCTGATAATAGAACCAAACCTCAGCCCCTTCTCTGTATCCAGTTAAAAACTAATCAAAATTTACCTTCCCAACATTTACCTTGTCCCTTGTATGTTTTTCTCCCACCAGGCCCAGTTTTTAAGTCTTAGTTCTTCTGGAAGCCTTCCTAGATAGAAGTCATTCAGTACCTAACCACTTAAGGGGAACTAAAATGTACCTCTCATCTTTTCCCCCAATTAGACTATAAGTCCCTTCTTTCTGGTAAAGGACATAGTGCATTTATAATAGAGTTCTTAATTAAGTTGTTGAAGCAATACCAAAAACAATGGCATGGGAAGTCAATGTTAAAAACAAAACAAACAGACCTAAGGACATAGTACAAAACTTTTTGATTTAAAATGGCAGGGCCTAGGTTCAGATTACAGCTTTGTCCTTTACTGTTTAAATAGGTTTATTGTGAGGACAATAATATGACAAAGATATATTTGGAAAAGTTTTACATCTTGTCAACTGTCAGTGGTTAGCTATTACAATGATTATTACCTGTTATTTCTCTGGCCTCAAGAAATGGTTCATAGTATTTATTCCTTTTTAGAGCCAAGAAAAGGGGCTGGAGCCATGGCTCAGAGTTTGGAGCCCTTATCTGGCATGAGCAAGGACCTGGGTTCAAACCCCAGCACCACACACACAAAGTGTCAGAGAAACAAAAGCCAGATGAAAAAATAAATAAAATTGATTCTCACTTTCTTTCTCTCTCTCCCTCTTAAAGAAAATAATAGGGGTTGGGGATTTAGCTCAGCGGCAGAGCACTTGTCTAGCGTGCGCAAGGCCCTGAGCTTGATCCTCAGCCCTTAAAAAAAAGAAAGAAAGAAAATAATAAAAAATAATAATAGAACCAAGAAAGGAAAAACATAAGAAAACAGGAGTTATAATAACAATGAATACACAGAAAGATAGCCCCAGGGAATATAGGCCCCAAGCTCTCGGTGTAGCTACTACACTAGTAGAGTCTTACCTGCTTAGTCCTCTGCACTCCCACCCAAGCCCAGAGGAGGTGGCTAGGGACATACATAGTAGTAGGACAGTGTCAGACAAACTCTGGATGATCTATAAATGCTGAGTGAGAAAAACAGGCAGTGAAGTCAGCATGGTGACACATGTCTGCAATTTTAGCTACTTGAGAGGCTAAGGCAGGAGGATCACAAGTTCCAGGCCAAGCTTGGCAACTTAGCAAGACTCTGTCTCACAACAAAAAAAGTTTTCTTGGGACACCACCACCATCAGCACACCAAGAACCAAATAATCTTACAGGAAGAAGCAAGGTAAGCAAGACTGAGGACCCAGGTGGTATGAACTTAAGCACAGCAACAGTCTCAGCTGCTGGAAATACTGCCAAAGGCAGATATTTAAAAAAAAATCAGCATCAAACCATTCTGCAATAAATGAAGAAGCAGAGTTCGGTATCCAGCTGTCTCAGATTAAAGCAGAGTGGTGGGGAAATGAGAAACAGTTAAGATTTCAAATTACTGCTAACAGGAGGATGTTCAGAAGGAAAGAAATGAATGGAATCATCAAAAGGCTCATGCTTTTACTTAAAATGAATTAAATCAACCTCAGTCTTTCCCTGTTTCAACAAAGACCTCAGGCTAGTCGTGCTTGAGCTGCCTGCCTCAAAGCTGCCCAGGCTGGATCAGAGAAGCTAAGTGACAAATACCGAAGACTGGGAAATTTTCTTTTTGCCCCTTTAGACATAAGCAGGAAAGACAGGGCCCAAGACAATGGTTCTGAGGCAGAGCCTGTTAATTCCCTTCAAGCCAGGAGTCCTTTAGCTTGCCAATACAAACACTGTCAGGCTCCAGCAGGAAATAAACACAGAAAATGAGATCAAACTTGACCTGCAGAACAGGAAACTCCCCCAAGACAAAACATTCTGTAACTCACAGCTACCTGGATAAAGAGGGTGGCAAAGAGAAGGGAAAGAAGAATTAGAGCTCCAGAGGGACTGGACCCTTCACACAGGTGGCTTAGGCAGGGGTCTTTGGTGATCACCTTGTATATGCTTCAATCCCTAGCACAATCAACATACATACAGCTCTGCCAGAGCACTGAGGAGTTAAGATGAGTACAGAGAAAGGAGGTGGCAGAGGAAAATAAATGGACTACTTTAAGAAGGGAGAAACTGCAGGAAAGAAAAGGAGGTACTTGGATACAAGCCCCTATTCTGTCAAGGCATACCATGAACCAAGCACAAGTATACTAGGCAGCATGTCAAAGAACAATACTGGGCACCCTGCAACTGGAACCCACCAGACAGCCTGTGTAGCCTTGTAGAAGAATGAAATGATCTTGAGTAAAGGAACAGGGATGTGACAGGCAGATGTGAGGAAAGCAGTACAATTAGTTTCACATTTGGCAAGCCAGTCTTTGGATACAATTCTGATTTTAGTATTGCTTACCAACAGTTCTCACACAGGAAAAAAATTAAAAGCAAGTAACAAGCAACCAGAAATTCCTGACCCTGGGAGAGAAGAAGCTGTCTTACAAAAGAGGCCAGAGTATCTTTACCCTTGAGCATAGCGAGGTGCTCACTTGGGGTGGTGCTGGGACTAAGGCCTAGGATCCCATTTCAGGCTCTAGTTCTTTCTACACAGAGACAAACTGAGGAAACGCTCCCTAAAATATGGCCTTTTAAAGTTCATGGCTGCCTAAGAGGTAAGTGGAGGCAGAAGACGCCCAAGGTAACCTAGCCCAGGAGCTCACCATGTCTGGCTCTACTCTGCAGGATAGCCTGCAAGGACCAAATCACCCTGAAAAGAAGAGAGAAAGACCTTCCAGATCCTCACTTAAAATTAGGTTGGTCCACCTGTAGCACTATATTCTGAATTACCTCTCTCTTCAGTGAGTTTAAGATTCTATCTTTCTGTCCCTACCTTGTCAAAATTTGCTCTAAAAATGCTCTGACAGGTTTATGTAAACTGCAATTGTTTACATTGAAAGTTATTAAAGTGTGGTTCCCAGACAGCAAGAGCTGATGCAGCATTTCTATTGGAGTTCTCTACCAAATTCTTCTACTGAGAATTCAGTAGAAATACCAATTTTCAAACCTCATCCCAGATCTCTAGAGTTTTAAGCCTGGAAATCCACACAGCTTCCACTGGAGAAAGGAACAGCTTCTTCCTGTCTCAGCATATCCTTCTCTTGCTTCCAAGTTTGAAGACCTTGTGCAAGAGAGCTTGCAAGGTAACAATGGAACTGCCCTTTAAACCTTGACCACAGACTACAGAGCATGAGCTTGGGGGAAAGTCCTGATGACCCCAAAGGACCTTACCTAGTTATGCAAACAAAACAGGACTCTCCATACCAGCTTAGGTTAGTGAAACCAGCCTCCAGAAGAGATTCCATGCCAGGTAGGCTGATGGGCCTAGGAAGGTTGGCATGAGATTTATCTGCCTAAAGCCTATCCTGCCAAAGCAGGGCACGTACTTGTTCTGCAGCAAAACCAGCCTGGACCAGACACTCAGGAACGTTACTGAACACATTCCCATGGGATTCCACCACATTCCCTGACATGTCCAGTCTAACAGATCAGAGTTAAGAAATCTGCCAAGGCCCCATTTGCTTCCCTGTTCTTTGTCCCATACTCTCCTTAGCCATATGCTTCTCCAGCCCATGGCAGGTCTCATTCTGTGGTTTCTCAGAGGAGAATGTCAGTCTTCTAGGTCACTAAAAGCCCTGAGTTTGACATCCTTGCTTAACATGACCAGCTGTTCACAGAAAATTTTGTTTTTTCTTTAACGATCCCTCCCTTTCTCCTCTTACCTTTTTACCCCCAGAAATAAAGAATCAATCACATTTGGAAATCTAAGCTCTAGATACAGACTTCATATTTTCAGCATGAACATTCACTCAACATTTGCAACTCTGTTGAAAAATTTAGTTTCATTTTATATACAAAGGGACTACTAAATGCTAGCCTCCCACCCAGGGATGGATGGTGGATTAATCAGTAAGTGTTAACCAAGTGCTTTAAGTTATTCAGAAAAGAGATGCTGATGTTAAAAAAAAAAGGTATTGTAATAATCCCTTCCATCAGAAATATACTTGCATTGTTCACTTTTACATACATTGCCTCACTTAATTCCATTATTCCTGATCTTAACTATTCCTGGGAAGGCTGCTGCTACTGGCAACCAATTTTTTGAATGCCAGAGAGTAGCCAGTCAAACTGCCTAAGAACAAGGTACAGAGAACAATAGAGCACAGAATGGGTTCCTTTGCTGAAAGCCACTCTAAAGAAATCTGAGACCCATCTCTGCTGGAAGTCACAATGGATCTCTGTAGGCCCCCCACCCCCACTCCAACACATCAAATCACAGACAGTCCTCACCCCAGCTTCCAATTACCCCAGCAGATCCAAGATGATGAACCCTGGAATCCAGCCACACAGTCCAGAGGCCAGCTGCTCTTCCAGTCTTTTCCATTCCCCAATCAATTAAGAACCTCCCAAATCCTCCGGCCTCCCCACGGAATTCATGACGCCAGCTAAGACCCACGGGGGACCCTGCACAGCGGGTCAGGAAAATAAGAAGCCCTTGTCAGACATGCCTCCCACGGGCTGGCAGGGCTGAGGCAGCCAGGGGCAAAAGGTTTGGGCTCTAGCCGCCTGTGCTGATCCCTCTCCTCAAGTACACTGGAAGGACAGCCTCACCAGCCTATCACTTCCTGTCCCATGGGCAAATAGGAAGCTGACTGCTATTCTTCTCATCCCCATTTTCTCCCACGACTTGTATTTAAAATTAACATCCTCCTGCAACACTTTGGACTTCCCTGTTTAGACTTATTTAACACCCTGATACATTAACTAATTTTTGTTTTTTCTTTCATCTTTTTATCCTTGGATACTCCAGCAGTGCTTGTTCTTCCTCCTCCTCAATTCTTTGACAACTCTGATAGGAAGGGAACCTGCCTCCACCAGCAGCATCCTTTCCCTCTGGATGCTTCCCCAAACTGTTCTTTTGGTGATGTTCAGCCTAAAGCCCCGAATTCCCAGGCTAACGCTAGACTTTATTTTTCTTTTTGGAAACACCAGCCTCTGAAATTCACCCCAGATTGGAAGAGACCACACATTTCATTCATTCACCAGGGCAAGGGAAAAACCAAAATAGCATACTGGATTCCCAAAGTTTCAATGGAAGTGTAATGGCAAGCTCCATTAGACACAGAACTAACTCTCCTCTCTCTGTTCCAAGCCACCATGGTAGTGTGCCACACAAGAACAGTGATGAGTACTGTAACAACACTTGACCTTCACCACAACCCTATTAGGTATGTATGTTACCATCCTAGTGTTACAGATAGATAGAAGATTGAGAACACATAAGTTTGGGAAACTTGCTTAAATGTACACAACCTATTCATGAAGAACTAGGACTCAGACCAGCCAGTCTGGCCCAAGAGACTGCATTCTTAACCTCTCTCTGTCATCTTGTTGCCCCTGACCACTAACTCCTACTAACTCCTGCTTGCCTTCCAATCTTGGTGTAGACTTCTTTCCCTTGGAAAACCCTTCCATTACCATCCCAGTCTGAGTCAAGAGCTCATAGGGTGTATTCCAGAATAGGGCAATAACGTCCCTGACTATAGTAGGCGGCACATAAACTGTCATAGTTTCGGCAGTGGCACAGCCTCAGCATTTAGCAGGAGCTCACCAAGTACTTGTAGAATAAATCACAGTGCTAAACCATGAACTCTGCCTTCCTCCATGGGAAGAGCATGCCTCCTGGCTGCCACTGCCTACTCTCACAGGCTAAGGGGGGGGGATGTGGGGGCAAATACATGTGATAATCTTTGCCAAGTTAGTCTAGTACTTGGTCCCCAGAAAACCCTCCACGTTATTACATACCTCCTGCTGTCCTCCCTACTCACCTTATGTCACCACATGCTTGCTTAATGAAATGCTATCAATGAAAATACCAAACCCAATCCATCCCACAGTGACCATGACAACTCTGGGTTGTTAAGATCTGGAGCAAGTCTATAAGGTTTCTATTACATGATGTGCAAAACAAAGGACTCAGGATTCCCAATGCTACAATTTCCCAAAGTCTTAGCAACCTGTCCAATCCCCTCAAAAACAGTTAAGATGCTGGGCATTAGAATTCTGCCAGGAGCTAGGCACAGTGATGCCTTCCTGTAATCCCAGCAGCTCGGAAGGTTCAAACAGGAGGATGGCAAGTTCAAAGCCAATCTCAGCAATTTAGGCCCTAAGCAACTGAGCAAGACCCTATCTCAAAATAATAAATAAAAAGGGCTGGCTGGGGATGTGGCTCAGTAAAATGCCCCTGAGTTCAATCCCTGGTACCAAAAAAAAAAAAAAGCAAGGAAAAGCTCCTAAGAGGAAGGATCAGGGGGACAAGGACATCTGACCCTATTAACTGTAGTGTTAAAGAGAGGGGTGGTGTCTCACAGAGGAGGTGACTCAGAATTAGACAGAAGGATAAAGAGAAGTATGGAAGAGAGGGGGAGGAGGTGAGGTTCTAGTTACAGGAAGAATAGGATTAGAATAGACTTGCAGGTGCTAGTGTTCAAGGAAAGAGCAATAAGGAGTCCCCCTAGCCTTGACCTTTAGGCACAGTTGAAGAAGGGACTGTGGCTACAAACGTAGTAGTAGGTGAGGAAGTGAAGCCAAACCTATCCCAGCTGCACTTCCCCAGCCCCTTTCTCCAAGACACGATGTCTAGTGCCAGCAAGGGTTTAACCTATACTCCACCTAATCTCCAGTACACTGGCAACAAAGGCTTTTGTTCTCTCATCATCTAACAGGACCCACACTGGGTCCTCACCCGGGCAGCCCACTTGGGTCCTTTTCTTTTCCATCAGAAAAGCCCCTCACCTGCATCCCTGTGGCATGAAGACACTTTCATGTGCTTCTTAACTGTCTACGGAAGCCTGGGAACAGGATCCCATCAGGAGTCATAAATTAGCAAGGCCCCCAGGTTGCTAGTATTCACAAGGCTCTGAACTTGGTTCTACTTATGTACACACAGAGGACAAGCGGTAATTCTGCACAATCCTTCTACAGTGTAGCTCCACCCCTGGCAGACATGCTTGCTGGGTTAACCTGGGATGATTAGTGGGCTGGTTACAGCAAAGGAGCAACACACAACGTTGTCTTGGCCTTTGATGACCTTATGGGCAAAACTATACACAACAAAGACTGAAAGTCAAGTGTACAGAAAACTTCAAAGCTCAGAGAACAAAAGGATCTCCTGTGGAGTGGGAACACACAGCCCAATATAGTCTCCAGTTAATTTCAAATGCCACAAACCACCAAGTCTGAGCAACTGTGTGTGGTTATCAAGGAGTTTTAGGGGGGCATGCACCAGCTCAAGATACCACTGCATCCTTTGCAATTTGGCTTCCAAAGTAGTGAGATCAACTGTGAACAACTCCTGCTTGCCCTGAACCCCTCTGGGCTAGTCCCACACTCAGGAAACACTGACAGGCTACGTTCTTGTGCACTGTCTGGTCTGCAACAATCTCAACATTTTCTTGTGCCTCCCGCAATTCGAGAGTCAACAAGGCCAAACTGTCAGAACTCAAGTGATAATGAACATATAGGTCTGGACCTCTCCCAAGTGGACATGTGTCTATTTGCATATGAAGAACTGATCTGGCCCTTTGTATTTCATTAAGTGTCACTTGTTACTCAGAATAACAAAGGCTACACAGCAGAACTATTTTATAACCCTGCTTGTACTCAGCTATAACTTCCTAAAACCTTTTCCACCTCCACCCCCATGGGAGATGCAGTGCCAAAAATATTTTCATGAACTTAAAAAGGAAAAAAAGGCCTCTGCAAAGAAGAAATCTTGAAGATAATCTATTTATTGTCCCCAAACTTTGATCGAATAACTATACTTGAAAAGATTTAACTACTGTCCAAGTTAACAAGTCAAAGAAGTTAAACAAAGGGAAAATTTCCATTTCTGGAGATGCCAATGAATCTAGGTAGAAAAAGGCTCTTAAATGAAGAAATGTTGATAAATATAGCTAAGAAAAGCAGAAAGGGGCAAAGTGGCTGCCAAAAGGAGAGAACATAAGAGATTTCTTTCTTTCTTTTTTAATTCCAATGTTGTATTCTCTCCCGGATGTGTTTTCAGGTCTTGCAAAATGAAATCCTCCACTGGGAATGGAGGTGCATGCCTGTAATCCCAGTGACTCAGGAGGTTGAGATGGAGGATTACAAATTCAAATCTAGCCTCAGCAACTAAGTGAGACCCTAAGCAACTCAGTAAGACCCTGTCTCAAAACAAAAACTATAAAGGGCTGGGGATTCAGCTCAGTGGTAAAATGCCCCTGGGTTCAATTCCTGGTACCATTAAAAAAAAAAAAAGGAAGAAGAAAGGAAGGGAGGAGGAGAAGGGGAGGGGGAGGGGGAGGAGAGGAGGAGAAGGAAGAAGAAGAAGAAGAAAGAAATTCTCCAATCACATCACTGTGCTGATGAAGTAAAATGTCTTTAAAAGAACAGACCCCTGGCATGTCTTTAAACGAACAGACTCGGGGCTGGAGCAGTGGGTCATGGTTGCGGTGCTTGCCTGCCATGCACAGGTACGCAGGTTCAAACCCCAGCACCACAAACACAGCAAAGCTTCAGAGCAATGAAACCACATGAAAAACTAAATAAAATTGATCCCCCCCCCCATCTCTGTGTCCTTCTCTCTTTAAAAATAAATAAATAAAAATAAATAAAAGAACAGACTCCTGCCAGCTCTTTGGTGCACACCTATACTCTCGGGTACTCAGGAGGATAAAAGTTTGATTGAGGTCAGCCTGGGCAACTTAGTGAGACCATCTCAAAATAAAAAAGGGCTGGGGGTATAGTTCAGTGGTAAAGCACTTGTCTAGTATGCACAAGGCCCTGGGCTCAATCCCTAATTCTTGGGGAAAAAAATAATAACCTCCCAAAGTTTCTAACCAACAGCAGCTCCAAAATGCCAAGCTAGTCTCAGAGAAGAGAATAGCTTACTATGAGACCACTTAGTGGACCTCAAAACACCAACATCTCAAAGGTACATTATCCATTCTCTTCTACTTGTGCTCATTTATAGGATGTCTACATGTAGCATTTGAGAATTTAGAGACTTAGGGAAACCACATGAATATTAGGGGTCTAACTCCACTCAGTACTTTACCGAACTGAGTCGGACAGAATCCAAGAGATGCAGAAGGAACAAGGAGCATGCCCTGCATCTGTCTGAATCAATTAGCTATGGCACCATCAAAGCAAGAAGTATAGAATGGTATCCATATCCACTGATGCTAGAATCTGATCTTCCAATATGAAATTACTTCTATGTTTGCCAGGCTATGTTCCAAGTGTTTTATGTATGCTATCTTATTTAATCCTTAAAACAACTTTATCAAATAGGCACTATTACAGTCCCATTCTGGGGAAATAAAGTGTGGTTGGGAAAGGTAACAGAGGTAGCAAGAAGTAGAGGCTGTACTCAAACCCAGACAACCTAGCTCTGGTCTGGACCTTGCAATCCCTGGCTGGAGTCATGGCTTTCATGCCACTCTAAAAATCAAGACAGGGAGGTAAAACATAACAGCTAAGACATAATACTGAGCCACGCTAGTGATCTCAGTGGCTTCAAGTAAGCTGCAGGTGACATTTGAATTGGATCCTAGTCTACTAGGAAAGAGACAGCGATGTGAAGAAATTCTAGGGACAATCCAAGAAAAGAAAGAGGAAGGAAAAGAAAGGGAACGTGAATTATAATCTCACCCTTCCAGTGAATTCAGATTTCCATATGTTAAACTGGCTTAAGGTGATGTCAATAAGGTCAACAGCCAAAGCACTCCTCATTCACACTGTACCACAAAAAAATGGTTATCTTTAAACACTGCTGTTCCTCTGGGCCCCAAAGCTAAACATAAGGCTGGCCAAGGTCACTCCTGATCTGGCCACAGTCCTGGCAGCCAGCCACACCAGCACATGCCACCTGGAATGGGAGAGCTGTTCACACCCTCTGCAGGCTCATGCTTCTAAGTGACACAGTGGAATGGAATCTTCTAGAGGTAAGAGGTAATGCAAACAGTTCATCTAGAAACCTTCGAGAATTATCGAAGACTGAGTACCAACCCTAATTTTTTTATTAACACCCTGCTTTTGGTGAAAGGGTTGGACAGGTAAGAAATATAATCTCCAAGTTGGCAAGTTAGATTAGGGTAATGGGATCCCATTGCTCAGAATTTGTGTTTGATGAGGGGCTTCACCCAAATGAGACCCAGGTGGGTATGGAGTTTGGTGTACTCTGAGTCTCTTTTGTTAGAAAGTTACAGTACAAAGGCAGAACCAGGTACTTGTAATGTTCTGCAATTAGTCTGCAGAGGGTGACTTCTTAATGTCTCTTCATGACATCAGAGGTCAACAAGCCCTGTAATAACCCATCCAGCCACCTACCACAAATCCTGAAGTCTTTTTATAGTTACAGGTAATTACCCTGTGGAAATATTACATCACTTTGGTCAGCAATCACTTTTGCAGCTGACAGGAAGATGCTTTGCGGATGTTTTGGGAACTACATCCTCATTTAGCAAACACTTTGCTATGGTCCCTATTGTTCCTTTCCAGGAATAGAACTGCCCTGGCAAATCTTGTGCCTGAAGTGGAACCAAACAACCAAGGGCTATTACAGATGAGAACAGAAACACCACAGAGGGAAACATGGTAACCCAAGGATGACTCCTACATCCTTTTTTAACCATGAGGAGAGAATGCAGGGTGGCTTTTTTTTGGGGGGGGGTGTTTATTTATGTATGTGTTTATTTTTGGCAGTACTAGGGATTGAACCCAGGGGTGCTCTACCACTGAGCAATACCCCCCAGGTCTTTTTGTTTTTAATTTTGAGACAGAATCTCCATAAGTTGCTGACAATCTTTCTAAGTTACCCAGACTGGCCTTGAAATTGTGATCTTCCTGCCTCAGCCTCTGAAATAGATGGAATTACAGGCAAGTACTACCACTCTCGGCTCAGACAGGATCTTTCTTCCTCTGTCAGAATAATCCTCTGAGGGCTGATCTGAGTGATTCAATCAGGAAACACAAGAAAAGGGTCTCAGAGATGCCTGCTACTCAGCATATGAAGTGTGGTTCCAGCAAAGATCAAGGGCAGCAGAGTAAAAAAATCCAACATATCTCTGCCTTAATTTCCCTTTTATAAAATGGTCTCTCATGTCCACCTAGCCTATGTGTTATAAGAGCTTTCATGGGGTAATACCACAAAGCCTGACAAAAATGATAGCTACACATGTGAGTTTCTATCTGTCCTCTCCCCATAGCTCAGGATACCAGGTCCTTTTGGAGAAGGTGAGGTGAACTGGGATGCCTGCCAACATTTCTCTGCCATGGCAATGCTAAGGGCCAAAGCCACTTCATCTCCCAGAGAACCTGGTTCTCATGATTTTTCTATCTTCAAAGAACACTAAGTACCTGGCTTTCTCATTCTGTTGTGTAGAAACAAACATGGTTGCTTCTGGTGCTATTAAAAAAATTGATTTAGGTGACTGTGATGTTAAATATGGCCCACTGTGTCATGGCAACATTTTAAGGGGGCAAAAATCAGAAACAAGGAAAATACTGAGATTGCTCAGTAAATCTATTTAGGAAAGAAAATGCAAAGCAAAAGCTTTTTATGAGTCAGCAGGCCAGCTAGATTGAAGATCATCAAGCTATGGAAAACATGAGATTTCTGGAAGGCAAAGGGGATTCCTGAAATAATCGGTCTTTCCTCACTGGTCAAATTTGACATCTGCTCCTAAATTCCTTACCCTCAACCCAAATAGTGACTTCTCATATTCAGTTGTATTTTTTTATGAAAGCAAAGGATGTCATCTGCATGAAGTCTCCTGCACAATGTGACTCAGAAATAGGTCACATTCCAACTCTGTTGTTGTTATTATTTGGGAATTACATTGCACATTTTATATGCCAAGTGCCTTCCAATCATTTTTATTAGTCTACACAACACCACCAACCTAACATTCTTAAGGATCATTGTTTCTGTTTTATAAGAGACATGAAGAGGTCAAATGATTCACCTAAGGTTACAGCAGGTTTCTTAAGATCACAAGCAGAGGGGAAGAGCTGTGAGAACAGGGAAAGAATGCTACACAGCTGGCATCCTAGTCCCTTCCCAGTACAAGAAAGGGCAATTTGGGTAGCATGTGCATGCATTTTTTTTTTTTAAGAAAGATGGGCAGTGAGAGAAAGAGAGAATCAATTTTATTTAGTTTTTCACGTGGCTTTCGTTGTTCTGACACTTCATTGTATACGTGGTGCTGGGATTTGAACTCGCATCTTCACGCATGCCAGGCAAACACCACAAGCACTGAGCCACCGCTCCAGCCCCCATACATTTATTTTTAATTCTTGTCTTCCCACAGCATGGTGTGACTGGGTGTTAAGAGTAAGATATATTTCCTTTTGCCACTACTAAAAAGGAATCTTTAAGAATTTTCCCCCATTTAAAGGAAAGACCAAGGGAAAACTGGACCCTTGGTCAATATCTCTCTAACACCTTCTCTTTCACAGCTCTCAATCCCAAGTTGTAGATAAGACAAACCAGTATGAAAATTGATCCCAGAACATGATCTAATTCTACCCCAGAAACCTCAAATGCCTCTTCATACATGATTCTTTTCAATTCAACCTGAGATTATCACCAAGACTGCAGCATGACTATGGTATTTATGATCAGTGACTTCTTGAGGAAGTCCATTTACCTATGGCCCACCGGGATGCTCAGTCATAAATGTGCACGACACATGAGCACATTTAGAGTCTACCACAGCACACCAGATAAGAAGGCTATGTATTTTACAAGCACCCATTCTGAAATGTTACTGGAGTTGGGCACAGTGGTACAGCTGAGGCAAGAGGATCACAACCTGAAGGCCAGCCTGGCCAATCGGGCAAGACCCTGACTCAAAATCAAATTAAAAAAATAAAAAGGGGGGCTGGAGCCGTGGCTCAGCAGTTACAGTGCTTGCCTGGCATGCGCGAGTATGCAAAAGTTGAAACCCCAGTACCACATACACAACCAGGTCTCCAAGTGGTGAAGGTTACATGAAAAACTAAATAAACTGGATTCTCTCTCTCTCTCTCTCTCTCTCGCTCACTGTCCCTCTCTCTTTTAAAAAATAAAAATAAAAAGGGCTGGGGATATAGCTCAGTGGTTGAGCACCAATGGGTTCAATCCCCAGTCCTGGGGGGGGGGAAATAGTTTCTGGAATGAACATTCAAAAACCAGCTACAGGAACAGGTAAGAAACGCAAGAAAGAGAAGAAGGACTTTTCATGAATAGAACTGCCTTTCGTTGACTTTCCAATATCTCAGAGTCTTGCTTTCCTGGCAAACTTGCTTGGCATGCTGCTCATGGCAGACCCAGCCACACAGCTGTGCTCTGGGTTTCAGGCTAAAGCACCTCCCTCCCCCAGAAGTCACTCCAGGGAGAAGGGAAAACATTGGCAGTAACTTCATGCATTAGATCTAAATAATGGTGAAAAACCCCTCTCCCTGTCTGCACCTTGCTTTGAGGAGCAGAAAAGTCCTGAGGGTTGGGATGTCAGGGGAGGGGGGATTTTTTTGCAATGGGGGAAGGGTAAGAAACTAATAGAGCCAATTTTCCCATCCTGATCTGGGCCCACACTACAAACACACATTTTTTCCACACTGGAAAATAATAATCCCTTTATCCAGCCAGTCTGGAACCTGATAATTGATTGCAGACCTTGGGTGGAAAGTGGGAAGGTGTGGGTAGATGGAAAATGGGGTGGGGAATAGAAAAAGGGAAGCATGGAACCAACAAAAAGGAGGGAAGGGGTAGGTGGGATGGCTCAATGAAGAAACTTAAGACTTCTGACATTCTGCCACTAATACTACTACCTAACATGTCAGGGTGGTTTTCCCAGAAGAGCCCTGGAAGAAGGTAGATAGCAGTAGTGTGCCACTGAATCAGGTTCCAGTCCCAGCCCTACTAACAGCTGTCAGACCCTAGGCCAACACATAGCCTCTGAAGCCCAACCTGCCCCTGTCAAGTCCTTCCTGCTCCAACAGTCCTTCCATTAATGCACATATCAATTGAGCATTAGTTGTTTGGGCTGGCTAAGGGCATGGAGTGGGAAGGACCTATTCTATAAAGAGTCAAATATTTTATTATTTATTTATTTACTTATACATATATACCAGAGACTGGACCCAGGGGCGGTTAATCTGAGTCAAATCTCCCGTCCTTTTTATTTTTTGAGACAGGGTCTCCCTAAGTTAATTAGGACCTTGCTAAGTTGCTGGGGCTGGCTTTGAACTTGTGATCCTCCTGCCTCAGTCTCCCAAATCGCTGGGATTACAGGCGTGCACCATCGCACCCAGCTGAGCCAAATATTTTAAAGCTGAAGATTTTGGGTTTTGAAGGCCACATGGTCTTTGTCACACCTACTCTACTTTGCCACTGTAGCACAAAAGTAGACACAGACAATATATCCATGAATGAGCATTATTATGTTCCAAACTTTATGGACACTGAAATTTGAAATTCATAATTTCTACATGTCATGAAATATTATCATACTTATTTTTTCTAACCAATTAAAATATAAATGGTTGTCTCACAGGCCATACAAAAGCTGATGAAGGGCAAGATTTGGCCATGGTCCACAGCTTGCTAACTTCTACTCCAGAGATACAGAGGTGAACAAATCACATTGTAGTTCTGTAACTACCACTTCTAGAGGCTCCTCTGCCTTTGGAGTGGCCCAGTGAATGTAGCCCCTGCTTCCTTTTATTGCACACTGGTGTAGTCTGGTTGTATTTTCTTTTGATACCTCCTACAACCATGATGCCCATAGTATGGGGTTCCCAACCATCATGGCCCTGAGGAATGTGCCAGCGTTCCTCATGGTAGGGAGTAAAGGTCTGGGTTTGGTGTAGGAATGGGGTGGAAACAGAAAATGAAGTGGATATGTGCATGGTGGGGAAAGCTATGATAAAACAACAACAAAAGCAAAACATCAGTAATTGTTTCCTCACATAATTCAGAAGAAACAAAATTAGATAAGCTTACTCTATTATCTGTATGTGTTGGGTGAGTGGATGGCAGAAGTTGATAGAAAGGTCATGAAAAAGATAGCAGTAGGCTATGCGCATTCTATAGCAGCAACATGCTACTCCCCAAAGTTCCCTTAGGAAATACATACTATCCAAGGATACGGTCATATACATCTTTTTAAGAAAGTCTGGAAGGGGCATCTTTACTAGCAAGGTCAATGAAAACACCAGGACTCATGGGTACAGAGGCAGGTTCTTGCACATCATTCGGAAGCCTTCTGGACACACTGAACAATGTCTTTTCTGAAAAGGATGCCAGGTCCAGAGGACAACACAAAGCAAAGGTAGAGGGGAAAGCAACATAAAAACTCAGAAGGTCTCATTGCTGTTATTTCCAACCTCTATTAGGGACTCTCCAGCTCACCTTCTTAAACCAGAAAGTCCTTAGAATCATGGAATACAGACTGTGGAAGAAAGAAGAGATCTTAAAAGTTATCCAGGTCAACCCCTTCACATAACAGATGGAGAAACTATATCACAGAATGGTTAAGAGGCTTGTCCAAGATTACAAGGTTTTTAGTCAGTTACCAGATCCTACTCTGACTAAATCACAATATGTCAACTATGCACTCTGAGAAAAAGCAAAGAGAGACAACAAACCAAAAGAGCCAACGGTTGCTAAATGCTTATTGTATCCCTTCAGCGATCTCCACAGCCACCATGTGAGGTAGCTACTATTATTATTCCATTCCACAGCTGAGGAGCTTTGAGGCTCACAGCAGTAAAGCAACTTGTTTAGCATCACAGAGCAAGCTAGGAATGGGCTCAAGGCATCTGCCCCTTTCCCTGTACATCAGGCCCTGGTCCTATACCTCTATCCTGCCTGATGATGACAGCTGGGGCAGAGGGGAGATGTTACCACCAACAGGGTCCCCATCCCACCCCTGCTGCTGGTTCACTGGGCCCCAAGAAGGACTGGTTCCCTGCTTTATACAACTGCACTAAAGCCCCCCATACCACTGCAACTGCCTGCCAGGAGACACCTTTTCCCAGATTCCAGGAGAAGCAATACAATGAAATGTTTTCCCTCCCACATGCAGAAAGCAGGTCAGAACTTACCAGAAGCAAGCCCGTCTCCAAGCAGGGTGCTAAGGATCACCAGTGGAAGGAACACTCCATGTCCCACAGAGGCCACGGCAAACACTGAGGTGCTCTTTGGTGCTATCCTGCCATAGCACATCTTTTATCCGTCCAAGTTTTTTTTTAAAGAAAAAATTTAAAATTCCAGAAGTAACAATCCAAAAGCCAGTCAGGAGGTAGATTCACCTATAGCAAATAACCAAAAAACAAGAACTTAAGTAAAGTGAAAATTTCTGCCATAGGTTAGAGAAACAAGCACATTGGTAAGGTAGCCATAATCACATAAATATTAGAAAGAATTCTAGCAAGTGAATCTCTGCTGCCAGAAGAGACTAGCGCAGAAGTGGCTTTTCAACTTCTAGGGAAATGCCAAGGCCTGCAAACTAGCTGCTGTCAGCATCCCAGCCTGGAGCCAGATCCTTGTGATAGGGAGGGAAACAGCTCCAGCTAACCTGGACATCCCTCAGGCATAGCAGGGCTTTCAGACTGCTGGCCCTGACCCATCACCAGCTTCTGAGACTCCAGCACAGAGATAGTTGTTGACATGGAGCTGCTATACCTATCAGACTGGTGCCACTTGGGACTTAGAACAAGTTCAACTAACCAAAAGAGGGAGAGAGAAAGAGAGTGTGCATGCATACTCGGGTGTCTTAGAGAGAAATATACCGCCTAGAGAAGGAATGCAGCAGCAGGAGCCAAGACACCGCCTGCCTGCTAACCCGCCAGAGGCTGGAGGAGCCCCTGAGGATCTGACTCAACAGCCATGAATCTCAAAAATGGACTAATTAATCAAGGCTCACCCAATACACCTGTGACCACAGAGGCCACATTCTGTTGACTGTTCCTGATAGCAATGCAGGGTGGAAGACAGGCTGTAACTGCTAATCAGCCCTGCCACCCACTCTGGTTCAGACAGACTTCAAAAGAGGAGATACCAATATCTTAAAAAAAAAAAAAAAGGGTGGAGGGCTAGAGCAGTGGCTTGGCAGTTACGCACAAGGATGCAAGTTCAAACCCCAGCACCATGTACACAACAAAGTGAGGAATAAAAGTCACATGAAAAACTAAAGATTGCTTCTTTCTCTCCTTTCTCTCTCCCTCACTGTCCCCTCTTTCTTTAAAAAAAAAAAAAATAGGGCTGGAGTGGTGGCTCAGCGAATACAGCACTTGCCTGGCATGCGCGAGGACATGAGTTTGAACCCCAGCACCACGTACACAATGCAATTCGGAGCAATGAAAGCTATATGAAAAACTAAACAAAAAATTGATTCTCTCTCTCTCTCACCATCCCTCTCTCATTATAAATAAATAAAAACAATCCAGGATCAAGACCTTAAAGAGTTATTTGCCTACATCCCTTCTAGGAAGAAGCTGTGTTGATGGTACATTATTATGAGGGCCTATTATATTTTAGTTAGCTTATTGGATTTCATTTGCCAGCTGCTCACATATTCTAGATTACAACAGGTACTCCAAATAATTATTAGGTTTCCTTTTTTTAATTCTACACATTTCCTTCTCCATTAATATGGCTGTATGTGCACAGATAAGGAAAGAAGCCTGCCATTCACAGTCCTAATAAAGATGCTGGTGACATGCTGGCTGAGCAATTAAGCAGACCTGATCCATGATGAAGCCTTGAGTCAGGTCTATGTCCCCTCATAAGGAGGGCAAATGCAAACAGCAACATGAGTTCTTTCAGTCCAGGGGAGAGCAGTTATGAGCATCTTCAAAGTAAGCATTTAGCCAGGAATAAAGAACATCCCATTCCCTCTGAAAACTAAACTATAACATCTTTGTCCCAAACTTTTACCCAGACTCCAACTTGAAGCTTTGAAGCTAAGACAGATGGTTGGTGAAGAGGTTTGTAAGTGACCCAAATAGTACATAAAACTATTCATGTATAAATATGTGGAATGTGTATACATTTATATGGCTGAAAATGACAGAATCAGAATGCTTCAGTTCCAATTTGTTTCCTCTATGGTGACCTTGTAAACAAGTCACAGAACCCCTCTTAGTCTCAAGTTTGCTTATCTGTGAAATAGAGACTGAAACCATACTGAAGTCACAGGGTTGATGTAACGATTAGGTTCAGACAAAGTGCTTGGCAAAGTGCCTATCCCTTTCTAATTCCTCAGTAATTTCTTGCTGCTATTGCTATTAAATCACCAATAAGACCTGTGTGGCAAGGACATCTGAGCTCATCAAGTACCACCTTCTTCTTGACAGATGTCCAAACCAAAGTCCAAAGATTAGTTAAAGGATGTGCTGAGAGCCCCAGCAGGCGAGTGACAGATTGGCTGTGGGCCCTGTGGTGTGGCCTGTTTCAAATGCAGTCACACCAGACCCCATGAGGCAGTTTTCATCTCAAGGTAACAACCTGTGGATCATCAAGAATGTCACCTGCACATGCCATGTCACATCATGGCAAGTGCAGAGCACATATTTAAGTGCTGAGTGGATGAGACTACATAAGGCTATGCTTGGGTGTTCGGCACATAAATGCAGGTAATCAACAAAGACTACTCAGAGGAGGTGATGCTGAGTCTACACATGTACAGAATGTGTCTAGCGGGGAAAAGGGAAAGAAAGCATCAAAAACAAGTGGATCAGAATACTGTGAGAGACTGTACTCCTGGCAGAGACACAGGACAGGGCTCAGCTGAGGAGTTTAAATGCTACTCCAAGAACTAGTTGGTGCTAACAAGGATGGTAAGCAAGGAAATTATAAGATCAAATTCATTTAAGATCACTCTGGCAGGGATTTTAGAAATCTGGTAGGGGTGGGGAAGAAGAGTTCTGGTGCCCAAGTGATAGTGATAAAGAATCTTAAATTTCCTATTTTGTAATCAATGCAGTCCTCTTTGGAGGACAGCTTGTTACTATCTGTTTAAAAATGCACATATTCTCTGACCTATCAATTCTTCTAGAATCTGTCCTTAGAATTCTAATATGTGTGGCCGGGTATGGGGGTGAGGGAGGTGGGGGCACACACCTGTAATTCCAGCTACTCAGAAGGCCAAGGCAGAAGAATAGTAAGGTTTTATTTTTATTTTTTAAACTGAGGGGGAGGGGAGGGAAAGAAAGAGAGAGAGAGAGAGACAGAGAATATCAACTTTATTTTTTCATCTGGTTGTTGCTTCTCTGAGTTGTGTGTGTGGTGCTGGGGTTTGAACCTGGATACTTGCGCATGCCAGGCAAGCACTACAACTGCTGAGCCACCTCTTCAGCCCTGAAGGATGGTAAGTTTAAAAACAGCCCGGACAACTTAGTGAGACCCTTTCTCAAAATAAAAGTGCTGGGGATGTAGCTCAATGGTAGAGGGCTTGCTTAGCATGCACAAGGTCATGAATTTTGGTCCCTATTCACAAGGGGAAAAGAAAAAAAAAAAAAAAGACTAGGTATTCATATCCCCAGAAAAAAATACTGAGGCTCAAACTTTGTTCAAAAAGGAGGCAGGCCAGGCATGGTAGTGCACCTCTGTAATCCCAGAGGCTGGGGAGGCTAAGGCAGGAGGATGGCAAGCTCAAAGCCAGCCTCAGCAACTTAGTGAGGCCCAGTCTCAATATAAAGAAGGGCTAGGGATGTGGCTCAATGGTTAAGTGCCCCTGGTAACCCCTCCCCAAAATCAAAAAAGAGGAAGGAACCATTTTACTTCAGGGAACAGGGTGCCATGGTGGTTGTACTTTTGGTACATTAGTGACCAAGTCCTCTAATTTAAAAAAAAAATCAGCATTGAAGAAGAAATAAACTAAGTCTCATTTTCAAAGTTAGCACACTTCACAGGAACACAACATCTAAACTTATAGATACACAAAGAAGAGGGCCTAGGGCTACCACCAGCCAGCTGACTTGTCATAAAGGCTCTCTGTCCTCTCAAGCACAGAATTCTGCACTGTTCCACGCTTCTCCTTATGTAACCCATGTCTTCTAGAGCAGCTGGCTTTCCCCTCCCAAACACAGGTGAGGGGAGACAAGGGAAACCTGCACCCACCCTTCCAGTTTTCCGTCTTGGGAATGCGTGCTGCCGCAGGAGCTGGCTTTTCCCACCTGCACACCCAAAACAGCAAAACCCGGGCGACTGCCTGCTCTAGCGACAGACGCATGTGGACACTGCTTCCAGTCTACACTGCAGTTAAGCATGGATCTGACCTTGGGGATGCCACTAACTTCATCTCTGCCTCTGTTTCTTTGTCAAGCAGGGGTATTGCTTATTTTGACTATCTCACTAACCTCTGATGAGAATAAGATGAGACAAAAAATAAGGAAATGCTCTGTAAATGAGAAAGTCTCAAAGAATCTATTAACAGTCTTAGCCAGAAGCCAAGAAAGCAGAGGCCCATCTGAGAAACGATGCCAAACATGGCAGCCTTCTGGTGCTAAGGAGAACCGGCAACTCGAGCCCAAAGTTCACATGGTTTATTGCTTATTGTTGCCACAGATGCTTCCAGGTTAACCCAACAGCCTGCTAAGATTAAAGGTATCCTGGAATCACCTTCAAGATTGGCTCTTGGCCCTAGGAGGCAGCAGCAGGCACAGCGCCAGTCAAGAAACAACCATAGCACCCTGTTCCCTAGGCAGCCTGGGCCCAGATTTTCTCAGCGCTTGAGCCTGACTGCTTAGGAGTCTATCCCTGAAGAGCGTGCCACATTCATGCTGGAGGTACCGGTCTTGTCACACTGAGCTCTCCACTGTGGAGGCAAGTGGAGCCTCATTCAGTCAAGCTTGGCGGATAAAGTCAGCCTCAGTTCCCCCTCCCCTTTTTTTTGTACTGGGGATTGAACCCAGGAGCGTTTAAACAGAGTCACATCCCCAGACCTTTTTATTTTTTATTTTGAGACAGGGTCTCATTAGGTTGCTGAGGCTGGCTTTGAACTTGCAATCCTCTTGCCTCAGCCTCCAGAGTCAATGGGATTACAGGTAAGTGCCACCATGCCTGGCTCCCATTTAATTTTTAGGACAAAAATTTTTTGGTGGGAGTTACCAGGGATTGAATCCAGAGGTGCTTAACCACTAAGCCAAATCCCAACCCCTTTTTGTATTTTGAGATGGGGTCTTGCTAAGATGCTCAGGGCTTCACTAACTTCTGAGGCTGACTTTTAACTTGTGATCCTCCTGCCTTAGCCTCCGAGCCACTGGGATTAAAGGCATGTACCACCATGCCCAGCTAAGGCAAATTATTTCTTTTATTTTTAAGAGAGAGAGAGGGGGAGAAAGAATTAATTTTATTTATTTTTTCATCTGCCTTTTGTTTTTCTGACACTTAGTTGCGTATATGGGGCTGGGGTTCAAACCTGGGTCCTCACGCATGTCATGCAAGCCCTGTAACTGCTGAGCTATGACTCTATCCCTGACAAATTATTTTTTAACCCATGACTCATCTGTCCATTAATTAGGCAAGGGAACTAGAAAGAGAAAATCAACTTAAGTCCTTTACTTGCCTCAGATTAACCCAGAATCTGGATGGCAGTTGTTGTGGTGAGAGTCTAGGAGAGAGTTTATTCCTTTGATCAACCATCTTTACAAATCCCCATGCTACCATGTGCTGAGAGAAAACAAAGACCAGTTCACAAAGTATGAAAAGTTTAACCAACCAGCTAATTACATCTTTCAGAGTATAAGAACAAGAAGTCCAAAATTCCCTAGAGACCAATGAATAGATGTAACCAGCAAGGGCAAAGTACACCCAGGCCCCTTCCCTATCTCTCCACTTCTTCCCTTTAATGTCTTCCCTCTTTACTCCCACTTTCCCTAAAATGATCAGGCAACACGTTAAAGAACCAAAACAAAAAAAAATTCCTACCCTACACCACTAAAAATAAAAATGAAGACCAAATTAAGTTTGTGAATGGCTTCTTTTCTTTCCCACCTGGATCTATAGTTCCTTCCAAACTTGGAGGGTGTGCAGGGTGCTGGGTACAGAACTCAGGGACTCTCTACCACTGAGCTACATTCCCCATCCCCGTTTTGAATTTTGAGACTAAAGCTGGCCTCAAACTTGTGATCCTTCTGCCTCAGCCTTCCAAGTCACTTAGATTATAGGTGTGCACCACTGTACCCACTTCCTTCCAATTTTTCTATTACTATTGTGCCATTAAAAACGCAGTGCTGGGGGCTCAGTGGTTACAGCACTTGCCTGGCATGCGGCAAGTACACAGGTTCGAATTCCAGCCCCACGTACTCAATAAACTGTCGGAGCAACAAAAACCACATGCAGAACTAAATAAAACTGATTTTCTCTCTCTCTCTGTCCCTCTCTTAAAAACAAAACAAAACAAAACAAAAAACCCTCAGTGCTTAAATAGCCACAAACTTTTCTACTGGAATCAGATATACTTGTGGCAGAAACTTACCTTCCTTTGAATCTCCAGCTTAGTCCAAAAGCCACAAACTTTTGTTGAAATTTTACAACCTCCAAATTAAAAAAAAACAAAAACAAAAAACAAAACACCCTCAATTACACTCAGCTTTACTCTTTTTTTAATTGAGAAAATTTTTGAACAACCATACAAGTTTTTAACAAAATAATATAAAATGTATACAGATTCTGAAGATTAGATTTATCCCCAAGAGTGTCCCCCCAATTACCCACCTTATCCCTCCCCCCTTCCCCTTCCCACAATATCTCTAAAAATGTATTAGGTTGTATAACATTACACCTTATCTGGATTTAACACATGATAATAGACCACCTTTCTCAATGGCCAGGGTCTAGTTCCAGCCTCCACAGATGAGTGAAGACATTCGACCCTTGGTTCTCTGGGTTATGCTGATTTCACTCAGCATAATTTCTTCCATAGCCATCCATTTACCTTCAAAGGCTGCAATATCATTGTTTCTAATTTCAGCTTTACTCTTAAGCCACCTAAAAGCCACTCTGCCAAAAGTTTTCTTGAATTGCTAATTTTTTTTCCAGTGCTAGGGAATGAACCCAGGGCCTCCTGCACACTAGGCAAGCACTCTACACTGAGCTACATTACTGGCTTAATATTCCTTGCACTCTTGTCTTATTCCCCCAGAATCACTCACCCTCTGGGCATCGATACACTTTCCCCCCACATTATTCCCTAAGTTTCAGATGGCAGGAACAGCAGGCAGACACACTACCATACCCTCCTTAAACCTCTCTTGCAATAGCCAATACCTCTTCTTTAGAACCTAAAGCAGAATGACAGCAACTGGGAACAGAAAGCAGGAGACAGCACTAGGTCCCAGAGCCACAACTAAGCAATAGTTCAGCCTCAGGCAAGTCAGTCAGTCTTCCTGGTCCTCAGGGATGGACCTGGATGATCCCCAAAGGCCCTTTTCAGTTCTAAGGAACATGGAATGTCTTCTAGGGAATAGGAAGGGCCCAAAAGTATTTCCTCTGAAAATATAAGTCATCAAAAGTTCTGACTAGAAGGAAGAAATGTTAAATCTGTTTTCATTGTTTTGCTTAAGTATCCTTTTCCCCTTTCATCTTGCAAGACCAATCCTTAGCTTCTATCTCCCTCTGCACTGCAGCAAATCCAGGAAGAAGCCACTTTCCCACTTACAGTTTAATCAATCCATCAACACATTTGTATGGACCATCTGTACACAGTGTCCTAAAGTGCTTTCCAAAAATAACAACTAATCCAGCCTCCAGACACACAAAGATCACAGCACAGAGAAGCAGGAGGGGAGAAAGAAAAAGTAATAAAGATGCAAGAGAAGTACTGAAGAAGAGAAAGAAAAAAAAAAAAACAAAAACAAAAAAAACAAGACAGGCTCAAGACAGGAAAGGAACAAGATAGGAGGCTAAGCACCTGTGAGCCGAACTTGACCTGCCATCCATTTCTGACCTGAAAGCAGAAAACCCACTTCCCTAGGCCCAAATTCACATGGACTGACAGGCTGACCTATATCATTTCCTATGCCTCTGCTTCCTCATTGGTAAAAGAAAACAGTTCAACCAAGTATCTCTCAGAGAGGCTGGGATCACAGAAAGAGTCTCAAAGACAAGGCCAGACTCTCTGGTCTAAATAATATTATTAACTGGATAGTTAAGGCAAGTTACTTAGAGTTCCCTTCTATAAATTGGATAAATGATACCCTCTCATTGGATTTTGTGGAGTAGAAAACAGAGAGGCATGATAGAGTGGATGTGGTCTGAAAATATGGGCATTCAAGGTAGTGCTGGTGAAGGCCCCTTCCCAGTTCTAGCATGCTGGAGCTGACTTCCCCTGACTCCCAATGAGCCATCTTTTCAGCTGTTTTGGAAACAACCCTGAGATTAGGCTCAAAACACAAGGTCACTTTGGACAAAAGAACAGCTAACAGCTTAAACAAATGAACATCCCAGATTCTTTTACAACCAATTAAAAAAACTTTGTACCAGGGACTGAACCAGGAGTACTTAACCACTGAGCCACATCCCCAGACCTTTTTACAATTTACTTTGAGACAGGGTCTCCCTAAGTTGCTTAGGGCCTCACTGAATTGCTGAGGTTGTCTTTGAACTCACAATCCTGCTGTCTCAGCCTCCTAAATTCCTGGGATTACAGGCATGCTCCACTGTGCCTAGCTTCCAAAAATATTTTTAAGGCCCTTAGCACTGGACCTTTCCTAACCAAAAATTAAATACCCATTTGTGACTCTACTAAAGTAGAGTCTGGGGGACTTAGGGAATATATCTACACACATACATACTTTCTATCTCATTAAATGAACAGGTGTATAATACCCCACTTGTGGGTAAATGGAATCTCAGGGACGTAGAAGTCTTTCCTCTTCTTGCTTCCCCACTGAAAAGTACTCCCTGCTCTTTGCTTTTCCAAATAAAAGGTCAACCTTGGAAGCATTCTTATGGGAAAACCCATCACTTTAGCCTGCAGCCTTGGGAAGCTCTTCTGAACCCACACAACACCACCCAGGCCATGAATGAGACAACCAAGCACAATCCTCCCTGAAGCCCACTCAGAGCTACATTTACCACAGGTAAACAATGCCTGCAGAGACCATCAATTCTCTCTCCAAGCCCTGTCAGCAGGAATGCTCAATAAACACTAAATGAAGGAAAAAAAGATAAACCCAAAAGACATGATTTGTATAGAAAACACAAGATGGCAAAGCAGCAGCAGTTAATAAAAGGGTATATATAAATCCTCAAGTTTTGGCTAGGTAGTACAACAGATGCTTGGCACAAGTGCCTATAATTGATTTCTAGGCCCCAGAGATCTCATGTGTCATCATACCCTACCCACTTGGTTCCCAGGAGAACCCAAGCCAAGATACCTGACTTTGCAAATAAAGACCATGAAACTAATTTGTTCAAACTGACTTTTTAGTGCTCTATGTTTTCAGTAACTACACTGCAATTCACAAATATTTACTGTCTTCTGTGCAAGGTTTGGATGATCACAGAGAAGCTGGGCACAGTTCTTACTCTCAAAGAATTCAGTGTACCAGAGAGGAATTATATATTTATCTACAGAGCACTCAAACTGCTATTAGGCCCAAAACAAAATCTTTAAAAAGTGCTATGAGGTGCTGGAGCGGTGGCTTAGCGGTTATGGCGCTTGACTGGCAAGCTCAAGAACGCTAGTTCAAACCCCAGCACCACATACGCAATGAAGTGTCTGAGGAATGAAAGTCACATGAAAAACTAATTAAAGATTACTTCTCTCTTTCTCTCTCTCTGTCCCCTCTTTCTTTCTAAAAAACAAAACAAAAATAATAATAATAAAATTAAAAGTGCTATGAGAAAACAAAGGTGACAGGAACAAAGACTTCAGAGGGAAACGGGAGAAAGAAACTTTGAGCTAGACCCTGACCTCGATGCACATTTTAGTGGGGAACCAGACAGTGTTTTGGATATAGAGACCTACTTACAAAGAAAGATGAAGAAATAAAAGAATTCATCAAAAACATTTGGAGTGGGGCTGGAGCAGTGTCTCAGCTGTTATAGTGTTGCCTGGCATGATCAAGGACATGGATTCAAACCCTAGCACCATATACACAACGGAGTGTCAGAGCAATGAAAGCCACGTGAGAAACTAAATAAAAAATTGGTATTCTCCCTCCCTCTCTTTCTCCCTCCCTCTTTCTCTAAAAAACAAAACAAAAAACATTTGTGGTAGGGGAGGTGATCATTCTCTGTCTTTCTAGAACCACTGAATGTTCCTGTCTGGTAATAAGAAATAGAATCTGGGGTTGGTGATTTAGCTCAGCGGCATAGTGCTTCCCTACCACACTCAAGGCCCTGAGTTCGGTCCTCAACTCTGGAAAAAAAGAAACAGAATCTGAGCTGGAGCAATGGCTCAGCAGCATCGCACTTGCCTGGCATGCGTGAGGATGTAAGTTTAAACCCTAACACCACGTACACAACTAAGTGTCAGAGCAACAAAGACCAGATGACAAACTAAACAAAGTTCATTCTCTATTAAAAAAAAAAGATAAATAAATAAGTAAGAATTTGCCAGGTACAGTGGTGCATGCCTGTAATCCCAGAGAATCAGGAGGTTGAGGCAGGAGGAGAGCAAGTTTGAGGCCAGCCTGGACAATTTAGCAAAACCTGTCTCAAAATAAAAAAGAAAAAGGGCCAGGAATGTTGTTTAGTGGTAGAATGCCCCTGGGTTCAGGTCCTAATTTTGAAAAAAAAAAAAGAAAGAAAGAAAGAAAAAAGCAAACAAACAAATCAGAAAGAAGAAAGATCTGTCTCTATACTTTCACTGAAGTGTATATTTAGGAGCTACATTTTGAGTTTCAAAGTACTTATAGTTACATAGGAAACACCTCCTCCAGGTCAAAAAATAGCAAACCCAAGGGAACTGGCTGCTGCAGTTACGTTTACTTTTTACCATCTCTGTGGATGGCTTTCCAAAGGCCCCCAAGTGGGATGGTATAAACAGGTCTGTGTCACTTCCTGGTTCTCAGGCCTTCTGCTACATTCCCAGTCAGTCTGGGAAGGCTGCCTATTTAAAAATAAACTTTAAAAACTCACCAAAAACCCCAAATGTAAGCCATCCTTCCCTCTATTTCATTCAATTTCACTAAAATTAAAGGGGGCAGAGAGCAAGAAATGATACAAAATGACCACAGAGAATGTATCCTCAGGTCAAAACAAAAAATGTGCTAAACTAAGGACAAGAGACTTAGATCCTACTTGGGTTTTGCTTCTAACTAGAAAAACTGATCTTCAGCAGGCAAGATGCTTCATCTCTGCACAATAGCTCCTGTGCATGTGTGTGTGCGTTTGTGTGTGTGTGTGTGTGTGTGTGTGTGCATTTTGGTGGAGGCAGGGGTTCTGAGGGATTAAACCCAGGACTACTCTACTACTGAGCTACATCCTCAGCCCTTTTAAGGTTTCTATTTTGAGACAGGATCTCACTAAGTTGCTGAGGCTGGCCTCGAACTTTCAATCCTCCTGCCTCAGCCTACAGAGTGGAGTCCCCACACCTGGCTGCTTGTCTGCTATCTTAAACCCAATATAGTTGTCCAATCTTTTTGGACCTCAGCTCCTTGTCTGTAAAATGGCACCAACAAAAATCTATTTTGGTTTACACAGCAATTAGAAACAATGATATTGCAGCCTTTGAAGGTAAATGGATGGCTATGGAAGAAATTATGCTGAGTGAAATCAGCATAACCCAGAGAACCAAGGGTCGAATGTCTTCACTCATCTGTGGAGGCTGGAACTAGACCCTGGCCATTAAGAGAAGTGTCTATTATCAGGTGTTAAATCCAGATATCATGTAATGTTACCCAATCTATTACTTTTTTTAGAGATGTTGTGGGAAGGGTAAGGGAGGGATAAGGGTAGGTAATTAGGGGGGCACTCGTAGGGGTAAATCCAATTTTCAGAATCTATATATATACATTATATATTATTTTGTTTAAATTTGTATGATTGTTCAACAAATAAATTTCTCAATAAAAAATTTAAATAAAAAATCTATTTTGGGGCTTTTGTAAGTATCATATAGGGAAATGTACACAAAACACTTAGCATAATGCCTGGCACACTGTGAGTCATCAAAAATGGTAGTTCCATTACAGTCATCACATCCATCATTATTACTGTAATCATTACTGAAGACAAAGTTGGAGCTGGGTGTGGTGTCACACACCTGTAATCCCAGCATCTAAGGAGACTGAGGCAAGAGGATCACAAACTTAAAGCCAGCCTCTGCAACTTCGTGAGACCCTATTGTTTCAAAATAAATAAAAAGTATCAGTAATGTAGCTCAGGGGTAGAGTGCTTCTGAGTTCAATTCCCAGTATTATAAATAAAAAAGAGAGAGGGTTGTGGTGGCTTGATGGTTGTAGTGCTTGTCTGGCATGCACGAGTATGCAAGTTAGAACCCTAGTGCCATGTGCATGGCGGAGCGTCAGAGCAACAAAGGCCACGTGAAGAACTGAATGGAGTTGATTCTCATTCTCTCTCTCTCTCTCTCACTGTCCCTCTCTATTAAAAAAAAAAAAAGAAGAAGAAGAAAGAAAAGTAAGGAAAGAAAGAAAGAAAAAAGGGGGGTGGTGCTGGGAGCGTCGCTCAGCAGTAGAGTGCTTGCCTAGCATGTATAAAGCCCTGGGTTCCATCTTTAGGGCTTGAAAAAGAAAACAGAGAATTGAGACATATAATCTCCACTTGCAGAGCTTCTCTAGCTCTAAATCCTATGATTCTTTAAGTCACTTCCTCATTTTTTTTAAGGGAGCTAGGAAAGAAAAGGGAGATAAACTAGCATGACAATTAAACATACATCTTTAGCCTTCATGTTACAAACAGTGGGATAGGATTGGGAAATACATCAGTAGCTAAAATGGGTCATATCGCTCTTCCCAAAGAAAAAGTCTTGTCTAATTCTTACATTAAACACATAGCATTATACCCACTATGAACTGTCTGCACTCCTTATAAGCATTAAGGACAAAAAACCCTGGACCAGCATAATCTGACCTTAGCCACATCACCTTTAACTGTATAAAGGATTTTCCCAGCAGCTCCTTAGGGCATCCCCAAAGACCAAACAATGGCCAACCTACCCATTTCTAATAGTGACTAATCCTCTGCCAAATATTTCAGTTTTAAAAAGTCTTCTCAACACCAGGCACAGTGGTGCACACCTGTAATCCCAGTGGCTCAGGAGGTTGAGGTAGGAAGATTAGAAATTTAAAGCTAGCCTCAACAGTTTAGTGAGACCCCATTTCAAAAAAAAAGGGCTGGGGATATGGCTCAGGGGTTGAGCACCCTGGGTTCAATCCCTGCTACCAAAAAGAAAGAAAGAAAGAAAGAAAGAAAGAAAGAAAGAAAGAAAGAGTCTTCTCCTTAATGTAACTTTAATGTGGTCAAAGATCAAAAGGACTTCTCAAAAGTTAGAGTATAACCAGGTGTGTTCAGCTTTATGAAGAGCAAAGTACTAAACCATAATTAAATTCAGGTGAAATAATAAATGTTTTCTTTTATTCATTTGATTATTCACTGATTCAGTGCCCATGCTGGGCCAAATGCTGTAGACAACAAAAACTACTAGGATGGGGGTCAACGATAAAGCTTGGTAGCAAAGTGCCTGCCCAGCAAGCATGAGGCTCTGGGTTCAATTGCTAGTCCCCCCGCCAAAAAAAAAAACTCACCCCTACACATACACACACACACCAAAAACTAATAGGATGGGATGAGTGAGAAGAATAAAGTATGATGCTGTTCTAGTCTACTATGTTGCCAAACTGGATAATTTACAAAGAATAAAGATTCAAGATGAGCATGGTAGTGCATGCCTGTTATCCCAGCATCTAGGGAGGTTGAGGCAGGAGAACTGTAAATTCAAGGCCAGCCTCAGCAATTTAGTGAGACCCTGTCAAAATAAAAAATAAAAAGGTCTGGGGATGTAGCAGATCATTGATAAAGTACTCCTGGGTTCAAGTCCCAGTCAGTACAAAACAAAAACAAAAACAGAAAGAAAGGAATAAAGATTTATTTACTTAGCTCAGGGCTCTGAAGGCTGGGAAGTTCAGAGTCAGGTGGCCACATCTGGGGAGTCTTTCTTGCTGGTGAGGATTCTGCAGAGTCCTAAGGCAGCCCAAGGCAACACATTAACACACATCTAGCCTTCCTCTTCTTGTAAAGCCCTCTCACCCACATGATTTCATTTATTCCTGATTATCTCCCAAAGATCCCCTTCCCAACACCATTAACATATGACTTTGGGGATTAAAATTCTAGTGAACACACCCAAACTATAGCAGATACTGAGGTTTCTGGACCAAGTCACTGAAGAGATGGTAGAAGATAGCACAGAAGAAAAAGAACAGAGGTGAACAAGCAGATCTGGACAGGGAATGTCTTGAATTTAGTTCAGATTATTTTTGAGCATGCCAAGCAAGAGGTACTTGAAGGATATATAAAGGTCTAGCAGTCAAATCAGGAATGAGCATGAAATCCTACACAGCACTCAGAATGGGGGACAGGTCTAATGCAAAATAGATGAGCTTACCTAGGAAAGAAGTGAGAGGAAAAGGGTCAAGGATAGAATCCTAGGAAAAACATTAATTTGTAAGGGGATAAAGAGGAAGAAGAGCCCATGAAAGACCCTCCAAAACTTACAGGGAAACTAGGGTAACAGATGTGAGCGGAGGGACAGAAACACTCAAAGGTTCAGTAATATAAAAACTTTCAAGGCCTATTGGATCTGACAACTAGGAGAGCCCTGGTGACGCCATCAAGAGCAGTTAGTGTCATTAGAGTGGTGAGATCAAACCATGCTGACTTGAACATGAATTCAAAATGAACAGCAGACACAACAAGAACAAAACTATTTGGGAGGATGGATTAAAAATAAAGGGAGATAGACTAGATAATGGCTAGAAGGGATTTGTGTCTTACAGTTGTGCCTTCTCAGTTAACCCACTGAGTTTAGTTAAGACTTCCTGAATCATCCAAATAGCTCAGAGAAACCCCACAGACTAACATGAACTAACATTTCCACACACTAGGTGGCAAAAGCTAGCTAGAGGCTGAGGATGCATATCACAGATAGAGGTGATTTTTGTTTCCTTAGAGTTCAAAAACAAACAAAAAGCCCCTCTATCCATTCCCCCCCTCTCGAAATTGCAACCTCTTCTGCAGGACTCATTAGTGGCAAAAAAAAAAAAAAAAAACAGTTACTCTAGTGGCAGAATCAAAGAAGCAATCTCCATTAGCATTTCTCAGACCTTAAGCTTCTCCACAAATATGGCTCTAGTTTCTGCCATTTTCTTCCTTCCTACTCAAATGTCATTGGAATATTTTCTCCTTAGGTTCAAAGCATGTTCCTTCCCTCAATCTACTGAAGCTTAACAGCCCCAATGGGGTACACACTCAAGGCAAACAAGACTCTTATACTATGACTTCAAATGTTCTCCATCTTGCATTAGTGCTAGCAAGTCCCCTAATTTATTAACAAACCATGATTCTTCCTGTCCTCTTCCTTACACTTCCTATCAAGGGTAAACTATGAAGCCCAAGCAAAAACCAGAAGTAGGAACTTGTCAACTATTCCTTCCCTTTGATTAGTCCCATGTCCCACCCCTTTCTATGTCCCTCCATAAACCCTAATTGTACAAAGTCCCTCCACTAAAGCCTACATGTTCTAATTCTAGCCCCAATCATACTTCCAGGTCCCTCCAAGTGAGGTCCTAACTCAGGAACCAAAGAATTAAACTAATTCGCATCAAGGGATATTCCTTTAAATCTTTAAACAGAGATGCCAAAAGTAATCTCAAATATGTCAAAATTCAGGCAGAGGCACCATAAAACTTCATAAAGTCTAGGCCATATCCTAGAAGATGTTAAGAGGGGTTGTGGTAAGCACAGAGCCAATGAGGAAGAAACATCAAAAATCAGTGAAGAAATTTGATATTTCTCTCCAGATAGATCTTTAGACTCATCCCTAACACTTTCTCAAGAAACTCACTAACTTTATTCAACACATACAGTGAGCACCTACCAAGTACTAGATTCCATGAGAATGAAAAGTACATGTCCTTACAAACGTTCAAAGACTTCTGTATATATATAACCTACACAATGAAGTAGAAAGTGAAAATACATGAGATACATAACCAATGTGTCAAAGACAAAACATGAAGCTAAACTGGAGTCCAGAAGAGGGAAGTGAAACAGATAAGTATAGGGTCAATTGATATGGTCTAATGAATACTGCATGGGTTTTAGAGTCACACAAAGAGCAGTTCAAATTCTGACTCTGGCTCTTGCTTCTCATAGGGGATACACAAGCTATTTTAGAGTGGCAAACCTCTGCTTTATCACATATAAAATTGGAGTAACAGTATCAACTTCATAGAATTGCTGAATCATGGATTCACACATATTTGAAAGTTCAATACAATATCTGAACACAGGCCGGATAAGAGAGGGGCCCACCATACATAGATACAGTGCTTTCTCCCCTGCCCCTCACAAGACTATCTATTCATCAATTGGGACTAGTTAGCTCAGTTGATTCTCCAGGTTTAATGGAACTCCAATCAGGAGGTACAGGAAGAAGGCTTCAAGTGTATATATGTCACATGAATACCAGGATAACACCTGGAAATACAAGTCCAGTCTCCTGCTAAAAAAGTACAGCATTAGACTACAGGTAAGGCTACAAATTATACTGCATACAGAAGTTATGCCATTTTCTTCCAGACATAACAGGTATTCAATGATTTTTGGACAGACATGATCTGAGCTTGGTTAAATTCTCAACAAAATCTGTGTAGGACTGGAGCGTGGCTCAGCAGTTACGGCACTTGCCTGGTATGTGCAATGATGCAGGTTTGAGTCCCAGCACCACATACACAATGAAGGGTCAGAGCAATGAAAGTCACATGAAGAACTGAGTGAAGCTGGTGGTTCTCTCTCTCTCTCTCTCTCTCTCTGTCCCTTTCCCTCTTTAAAAAAAAAAAGAAAAGAAAATCTGTCTAAATGTTCCCATGTTTCAACAAGTGAACACAGGAGAAAAATAACATCCAAGGTTAAAAACTGGTCTGAAGTGATAGTCTGAGGGACTTCTATCTCCAATCATGATTGAATAATAAGGACTAAATTTCTTTCTTTCCTTGAACAATAGAAAATCAGATAAAAGATATAAATGATGGTTTTCAGACATTTGACAACAGGCAGCACAGGGCAGTGATCCCTTGTGAAAAGGGAAAGGAATGTAGTGAACATTACCCCAGGGCAGTGAACATTACCCCAGCTAACTACCCAGAATTCCCGGGCCATAGAGTTCAGCAACCTTGCGGTATTGAGAATTTGGAGAGGCCAAGTTGGCTAGAATTTGGAGGCACAATAACTGAGAGAGGAAGCTACAAAGAGAAAAAGCTCCAGAGATTGGCACAAGGATCCTTTTCAGCTTTTGGCCTAGTATTGACCTGGGGATGCCTGTGAGGAAACTTGTACAGGATGAGGTAATCGCCACCAAAGGAAGTAGGTACACAACCCCCAGGGCTCACTCAGGGCCAGAGATATTTCATGTTCCCACTAGCCAAGTGAAAAATCTCCTAGTACAAAGAGAACTGGGTGGAATACTCAGAAGAGTTTTGGCTTAATAGTGGGACCATCTTCGCTTTACACCAAAGACTGTCCTGGACCAGCCCAAACAAAGTATAAAAATAAGCCTTGAAATATCAAGCCAATTCCAAGTAATTGAACTGCTCTTGAGAACAAAGCCCCAAAGTACATATTTATAGGAAAACAAAGAGTTTTAGCACACAGCAAGGTAAAACTCACTCTGAATGGACATCAATTAAAAAAATTAATAAGCATGCAAAGAAATAAAAATATGACCCCAAAATCAGGAGAACAATCAAACAAGAGGAACAGGCCAAGAAATGACACAGATGATAGAGCTAGTAGACAAGAATATTAAAATCTCTATTATAAATATACTCCATCTGTTCAAGAAAGAGGAGGAAAGCATGAGAATGATAAGGAGTGAAATGAGAAACAGAAAATTCAAGCTCAACTTCTAGAAAGAAACATACAAATTTATAAACTGAAAAATATGCTGGATCAAACTGACAGGAAATTAGACAATGGAGAAGGAAAAATTAGTGAACATGAAAATGTAACATTGGAAACTGCCTGAAATGTACAGGAAAAAAGAAAAATGAAAAGAATGAAATGAACTGCGCAACAATATAAAGCAGCCTAATCTAATTGGCATGTAGAGTGGAGAAGAGGTAGAAAGGCTCAGAAATGGTATTTTGAAGGAAAAATGGCCATAGAGTTTTGAAATTTGATTAAAACTATAAAGATTCAAGAAATTCATCAAACCCCAAGAAACACAAAACAGAAACACAAAGCATATCACAATCAAAATACTGAAACCAGCTACAAAATGAAAACCTTAAGCAAGCGCAGTGGCACACTACTGTAATCCCAGTGATACAGAGGCTGAGGCAGGAGGATTCCAGGTTCAAAGCGAGCCTCAGCATCTTAACAAGGCCCTAAGCAACTTAGTGAGACCCTATCTCAAAACAAAATAAAATATAAAAAGGGCTGGGGATGTGGCTGTGGCTCAGTGCTTAAGCTCCTCTGGGTTCAATCCCTGGTACCAAAAAACAAAAAACAAAAAAAACAAAAGTGTGGTGGGAGTCAGACACAAAGCATACGGAGGAATAAACTACAGAAGACTTATCAAAAATAATGTAAGACAGGAAATAACAAGGCTCCATCCCATCACTAATGCTTTTCGTATACCAAAATATTTTTTAGAGAGGCCTAGTGCTGAGTACAAGGTGGGGACTCAGTGGCTTTAAAAATATTTGCAAGTCCAGTATCCACTGAAGGGTAAAAAGGGCTAAAAATTTCTTAGGCTCACACAAAAGGGATTTACCTATATCCTCACAATATTACAGACCCCATAATCCTTTGCAGCCTTACGGTGATAATTAATATACTAGAGAATAGACAGGAAAGGTCTATTAGAATATTCATCTCATTTAGAATAAAATTAACTTAGAAATAAAATACAAGAATAAAGCCAGGAGTGGCAGCACATGTCTGTAATTTCAGCTACTTAGGAAGCTGAGGCAGAAGGATCCTAATTTCAAGGCCAGCCTGAGCACACTGCCTCAAATTTAAAATTTTAAGGAAAAGGCTGAGGACGTACAGTGATCTAGCACTTGCCTGACATGTGTAAGGTCCTGGGTTCAATCACCAGTGTACGTACATACATACGCACGCACATACACACACACAAAAGTAAATAAGAAATGAAGTAGCCTACCTGCATCAGATACAAGTAGGTCTCCTTCCCTTCAAGTACTGTCATTTGTTGGTCAGTGTTTTGGGCCTCTACAAATTCAGATAAAATCTTTTTGTCAAAATGGAAGAATGAAACTAAGGGTCGATTGTCTCCACTCATCTGTGGAGGTGGGGACTGGACCCTGGACAGTGAGAAAGTTGGTCTATTAGCATGTGTTAAATCCAGATAAATGTAATGTTTTACAACCTAATACTTTTTTTAGAGATATTGTGGGAAGGGGAAGGCCAGGATAAGGGAGGGTAATTGGGGGGGGGCGCTCCTGCGGATAATTGCAATATCCAGAATATATACACATTTTATATTATTTTGTCAAAAACTTGTATGGTTGTTCAAAAATTAAAAAATTTTTTAAAAAAAGATTTCACACTGTTGGGGCTAGAGAGGTGGCTCAGAGGTTACAGCGCTTGCCCGGCATGCCCAAGTGCATGGGTTCAAACCCTAGCACCCACATACATAGCTAAGTGTCAGAGCAATGAAAGCCATGTGAAAAACTCAATAAAAATTGATTCTCTCTCTAAAAAAAAAAAAATGGAAGAATGATCATTGACAATGACAGATAAGAATAACTCAAGATGTGAATGAGGGTTATTCAATTCTTAGCTATGCAATCCAGCCCAGGGTAGCAAAATCTCCTCATTAAATACCCAAGTCAGAGTCCAGCCTGGGACTCCACATCATGGAGGGGGCATGAAGGTGGCAATTCGTTTGTTCTATGAATTTTGGTCTGGTTTCTTCATATGGTAGTACCTAGAAGTTAATTCTGGTTGTCACAACATGATTGGGAGTGGCTATTGGAATAATGCGTAGGTCCAGGCATGCTGTTAAGACATTCTACTGTGCACAGGACAGCTCCCTTCCCAAAACAAAGAATTAGTAGATGCAACAGGTCAGTGCTGCTATTGAAAATCCTGACCTAAGTGAATAAATACTGAGCTGTAGGGACTCTACCTTGAAAAGGCAATTCCTTCACATCACTGGAAAGCCTTCTGTCCTACCATCAGGTCCCCAAACTAACATTTTGATCCCTCATCCCTAACTCAAGCTTATAGTCTCTCAGGGAGAGGAGCTTAGGACATCTGGCCTTATATCCCAGCTCTGCCACTGGCTGAGACTATGGACATGTCATAAAACTTTTCTGGGATCATTTCCTAAGTAAACTGGAGAGGTTAGAAAAGATGATATAAGAGTTCTTCTACCTATTAAATTCTATTTTAAATGACAAGCTTGGTCTTATCTCTTTACGATAAATCAGAGGGATGGGCCAGGATCCATATGCACATCCATCATCTGAAGGACAGAAATTCTTGTATCATAGAGATCAAAGTGAACTAAAAGGAGTACAGACAAACCAGGAGCTCAGGTGAGAGGAGCCAGGAAAAGGCTCTGAAGACAATGGTAAGCCCAGGTCCTCAGTTTAAAATATGAAAGTCAGAATTAGCCTCTCTCCTTTCCTCAGGTCAAGCTCTTTGAGCAAGTATTAAGAGGCAGCACTGGCATCACCTGGGAACTTATGAGACATCTGAACCTTGCCTTGATCCTAGATCCACTGAATCAGAACCTACATTTCAGTAAGATTACCTAGGTAATTCATATGCACCTTAAAGTTTGGGAAGCCCTGCTTCAGGGTATGCTGACTTTCTAGTCCCTGCTTGCCATTTCTTTGCTTAGCCAAAAACGGCTTTTATTTCTACCAACGTTCTCCCCTAATCCTACTGCATGCACGCACACACATACACGCACAGTGGAGACTCTCCAAACCCAGAGTTACTGAGAATGATAGGAGTGGGCAACTTTCCCCCTATATCTTTCCTATGTTCACACAAGGCCAGAGAAGCACAAGCTAAATTACACCTGTTCTAAGTGATCTAATTAGCCCACCCAACCATACAAAGATTCCCCAGGAGGAGGGACAGAAAACAGGGTAGTGAACCCACAAGTACAAATGGCAGGAGACTCATCATTTTCATCTGAACAGAGATCAACAGAGATCCAGAGTTTCATTTCTAAGGTTTTTTCTTCCCCCTGCTGCTGCTGTCTTAAATTACAAAAAGATTCTAGGGCCCATGATGAGCAAAAGGGCAAAGAACACATGCGGAGTAAACAAAAACACAGCAAGGATTCTCCTAGCAGAGTAATGGGGAGACAACAGCTGGAACAAAACCAAGACTTGAAGGAAGTAAGCATAACAGAGCACAGTAACAGGGGACAGAACATGGGGAGATAGGGGGTGGACCCTGCCCTGCAGTTGGCCCTGGAAGAGGTTAGGTTGCTGCACACTCCACTCTCCCTCCCCTATTAAGGTCCACTCAACATGAGCAACAGATGGCCTGCCCCCAGGGAGCTGGCAAGGGACTGCAATATGCACATGCCTGCAGGCTCCTCCTGCAGGCCTGGAGATGGAAAGGAGCAGGATAAAGTCGCTTGCTAGACTGCCCTAGGGGTTGTGGTGGCAACTTCACCCAGTGGTTTGTCCCAGTGAGGCACAATATCAAAAAAATGCTCATGGGGGCTGGAGCAGTGGCTCAGCAGTTACGGCAGTTGCACAGCGCTTGCCCGGCATGCGCAAGTACACGGGTTCAAACCCCAGCACCATGTACACAACTAAGTGTCAGAGCAACGAAAGCCATGTGAAAAACTCCATAAAAATTGATTCTGTCTCTCACTGTCCTTCTCTCTTTAAAAAAAAAAAAATGCTCATGGGGCTGGAGTGGTTACAGTGCTAGCCCAGCATGAGCAAGTATGCAAGTTTAAACCCCTGCACCGGGGCTGGAGCAGTGGCTCAGTGGTTACAGTGCTTGCCTGGCATGCACAAGTACATGTGTTCAAACCCTAGCACCCACGTACACAACTAAGTGTCAGAGCAACGAAAGCCATTTGAAAAACTCAATAAAAATAGATTCTCTCTGTCTCTCTCACTGTCCTTCTCTCTTTAAAAAAAAATAAACCCCAGCACCACGTACACAACATCTCAAAGTAACAAAGGCCACATGAAAAACTAAATAAAATTAATTCCGTCTTTCTCTCTCTCTCACTGTCCTCTCTTAAAAAAAAAAATGCTCAGTATTATCCAAGGTTCCCCAACACCCACACAATTTGGAAAGAGAGACTAAATGGTATGGGCAATCAGGTGTTGACAGACAGAGGATCCAGAATAGTTCCATGAGTACATTGGGATGTGCTGTCCCAGGAAGGATCACTCATTCCACATTCCGGGGGTAGTACCAGCAACGAGGGAAACTAGTGACAGCAATCTGTCCTCAGGAAGCTCAGGTAAGGTCATAATGAACAAGAAAATATATGGTAATGTCATCTGAGGAATTCCTAGAGGCAAATCTGATTCAGGATAAGTGGGGTCCTTGGCATATGTGACGGAAAAGAATTTCAACATGTGCCAATAAGAGACACAAACAGATTTATTTAGGAAAGCAGACACACATTCAAGAGAGAATGGGCCATCTCCAGAGGAAGAGACAGCAACCTGTTGGTCTGGGATATTAATACTTATAGAGGTACAATAACCAGGGGCTGGACTAGAAGTGGAGTTATACAATTTGGTGCCAGTTTCTGGGTGCTGCTCTTCTATCCTGTTACTTTTTGTGGTCAGAGCAGGCAAGGACATGGGTCAAGATCACGGGCCAAAGACATCGTTCAGTAAAAAGATATTGGCTGGGTTGCTCAGTAGTTGCTTATTTTGCAGTTCAAAGGTTCATGGATGTTTCCTGCATTCCACCAGTTCCTGGGTTCCTCTCTTTTGAGACTCAGTATATCTTTCTTTTTCTATGTCCCCAAATTTCTATCTCAGTGATACAGTTGGGAAATAATGAACACAGGGCAATGTGGCAGCACTCACACAAGTATGGGGCACGCAGCAATCTAAACTGACTTTAGTTTTACAAAGGTGTTGGTCAGGCAAAGAGGTAAGTAAAGAACAGGAGGGAGCCAGCAAAGTGGAACACACCTGTAATCCCAGCAACTATGGAGGCTGAGGCAGGAGGATTTCAAGTTGGAGACCAGCCTCAACAACTTAGAGAGGCCCTAAACAATTGCAAGACCCTGTCTCAAGATTTAAAAATAAATTAAATGGCTGGTGATGTAGCTCAGTGGTAAAATGCCCCTGAGTTCAAACCCCAGTACCCCCAAAAAAAGGGAAGGAATGGATGGATGGATGGATGGAGGGAGGGAGGGAGGAAATGATGGATTTGGGGGTGGAGGATTCCAAGAATAAACTAAACATGCCAAAGCTCAAAGGCAACTGGGAAATTCCAAAGCTCAGAGAACTAGGAAATGTTCCAGTCTTGACTGCCTCTGGTCACTTTTTACCAGGAGCAGACAGACTCCTTGTTTGTCATGGAATCCTAGCCATTTCTGCCTAAAGGAACTGTAGGGTCATCTTGTAAACCCCAATCTGTAAGAAGGGGAAACTATGCCCTAGAGAGGGATAATGACTTGCCCCAGGATACAGGGCTTGTGAATGATGAATCAGAATCCAGTTCTCCTAATTCTCCATAAAGTTACCAAGGATATCACCCAATCAGAATGTGACCACTGGCAAAACCCTCTGGGACATACAGGCAGTACCAGTATTGCTAGGTCTGTTCTGCATACCCACGGAATGGTTCTCATCCAGTCCTCTGCCAGAAAAGAAAGTCAGCAGCAAGTGCAACAGGAACCTGACTCTTCTGGAAAGAAGGCAGAAAGCACACAACATACATATAGCAGTGCCTTAGGTAGACCCTGCATACATGCATGCACGCGTGCGCTCCTGTGTGTACAGTATTAGCAGAAATGGGCCCCCCTAGGGACAGGGATGATTGTTCTGTGAGCTGAAGGAAACTATCTGCTAGAACAGAAGGCCAGCCTGAGGTGTACCAAACAAGTAGGGCTTAATTAAGACTCTCCCACTTTCTTCCCCAAGAGTCCACCCTCTCCTCTGGCTGGTCACCTTACCCTCACTGTGAGAAACAGTCACTTCAAGGAAGCTGCTGGCTTCCCTGTTGGCCTAGAGCCTTGAGGGATGGACCATCAGCCAGGTGCCCAAGCTCCTGGAGCAAAAGGACCCAGCTTCTCTTACTGTCACGTCAATCCCCATAGCCCTCAGCCTCCTGCCACTCTGGATCAGGGCATGTGCAGACTGGAAGAGAACACTCAGCTTTGAGTGTAACCCTCTATACAACATAAAAAGAAGATGCAGTTTTTCAACTGCCAAAGTAGAATTCCTCCTCTGCTCATAAGAAAGCAAAGATACATGTTAATACCCAGCTAGCTGGTTAAAACTATACAGAAAGAGGCTAAGGGACACTAGGGTTAAAACCGTTTACTAACCCATTTACTGCCTGGTGATCCTCAGCTTCAAGACCTTGGATTAAGGGTATGATGAAAATATCCTAGTGTTCAGAAATCTTTGTTGTCCAAAACGCCCTCCTGTGCAATCGCCATACGCAGGCCTTGGCTCAGTACTAGAGTGCTTGCCTACCAGGCACCTGGTCCTGGATGATGAACTCCCAGAATTGCAAAATAGAAAAAAAAAATCCAAAAGCTGGTCCTGGCCCTGAGGGTCAACATCAGCCAATGATATTCAAGGCCAGAAAGTGGCCTAGTAGAAGGACTGACTGACACAGTGACTGAAAGGCCATGTTTTATTTAGTACAACAAAGGGGTCATAGGGGTACCTTGTGTCCCAAACTCCTTCATATCTTCAAAAAGAAACATTTGGGTGAAGGTGGGCGAGTGTGTAAGATGTGATGATGACAGATGACATTATAATCACACTTCGTCCTCTCCAAACAACCATTCTGAACTTGCCCCTTCTAAAAGGCAAATGCAGGTGTGATTTCCTGAAAACTTGTTTTCTCTCTCAGCTTTTTAGAACAGATGAATGCTCCCTAGGGAAAAAGCAGTCGTAAACACAGGCGAGGGTGGAAAAAGAAGCCTGTTATGTGTTCCAGTGGCACTATTGTACTACTGTAAAGAACTTCTCAAAAGAAGTAACACACCCTATTCCAAATAGAAAACACACAACTTCAAAGTACTTTTTTAAAGTGCAACATTTGGGCACTCTCTACCCTGCAGGGCTACTTTCTCCTCTATCTGACACTAAGACCCTCACATACAAAGTCAGCTAGCCAATTTCTTCCTGCTCAAATAATATACCTGCTACTGAGTATCTATCATTAGCATTACCACCAAAGGACTGAACTTCATTACCAAACTGGTGCAGACATTCAGACAAATTTAAGTCACTTTTTTTTTAAAGAGAGAATCATCTTTATCTTATCATCTGGTTTTTCACTGCTCTGACACTTAGTTGCATATGTGGTGCTAGGGTTTAAACCTGGGTGCTTGTGCATGCCAGGCAAGCATGATACCAATGAGTCACCACTCCAGTCCAAGTCACTATCTTTTTAGGCAAACTGAGGCCACAGTATTTCCTAATTGAGAACAGAATGGGAAGAAGCTGTAAATATGAGACAGGTGGCCCTTCTGCATTCATTCTTTCCAAGAGCAACAACAATTTTCAAAGGCTCAGGATTCTGGGCAATCACTCACTGGTTTATTCTATCCCTCCATCACAATAGTAGTGATAAAAGATCTAAAGAGGGACCTTAGAGAAAGTTCGTTAGAAGAAAATTTAAACTAGTGGCCGGCTTTATTTTTTATACGAGTTAGAATTAAATAAATTTTGCCTTTGCAACCATACTTGCTATCTAGAATTCCAGTCAATTTAGATGTGTCCACTGGTTTAAACTGGGCATTGAGGAACTAAGCTGGCTGAAACTGGTCCCGGCCCACAGATGTTACTAACATGTTTCACAGTCCTAGGTGGATCTGAGAAATAAAAGGAAGGATGGGGGGAAGAGTCAGCATAATACTTAGCTTTGCCTCTAAGTCAGAAGTGGAGGATGCTGCTTTTAATTTCATGCAAGATTCTATTATTGAAAGAAAAAAATGCAAAAAAAGCCTATAAGCCTCATCAAGGAAAAAGCAAAGAAAGATGTTTATAGCTCCAGAACACATTCAAATCTCCAAAATTCCCAGAGAAATCAATACTAATGCCAAAAATACACATAAACCAAACATCAGTCTAGCAGGTCTACTAACTGCTGCCCCAAACTATCTATTCTCTTAAGCTATGTTTCCCTGTGGTTCATTTTCATACCTCCTTTAGGGGTGGCTTACCACACAATGAAGCTGGATCAAAAAGGTTTGATCCACCTGTCATTGCTTATATTCTTCATTTTTGCCACTCTGACCAGAGTGAGGTGGAATCTCAGTGAAGTTTTGATTTGCATTTCTCTTACTGCTAGTGATGTAGAGCATTTTCTCATATGATTATGGGCTTTTTGGACTTCCTCAATTGAGAAACTTCTTTTTAGTTCCATAGCCCATTTATTAATTGGGTTGTTAGTGGTTTTGGTATTTAATTTTTTGAGTTCTTTGTATATTCTGGATATTAGCCCTCTGTCTGAGGTATAGCAGGCAAAAATTTTCTCCCATTCTGTAGGTTCTCTCTTGAGATTCTTTACTAAGTCCTTAGCTGTACAAAAGCTTTTTAGTTTAATTGCATCCCATGCGTTTATTCTTGATTTTACCGCTTGTGCCATGGGAGTCCTGTTAAGGAAAGCTGTGCCGACCCCTATGTCATGTAATGTTGATCCTACTTCTTTTTCAAGTAATTGTAGAGCTGCTGGTTTAATATCCAGATCCTGAAACCATTTTGATTAAATTTTTGTGCAGGTGATAGGTAAGGATCCAATTTCAGTCGTCTACACATGGCTGTCCAATTTGTCTAACACCATTTGTTGAACAGGCTATCTTTCCTCCACACTATGCTTTTGTCCCCTTTATCAAATATCAGATAGTTAAAGGTATGAGAGTTCGTCTCAGAGTCCTCTATTCTATTCCATTGGTCTTCCATTCTGTTTTGGTACCAATACCACGCTGTTTTTGTCACTATAGCCTTGTAGTATAATTTCAGGTCAGGAATTGAGATGCCTCCTGCCTCCTCCTTCTTGCTGAGTAATGTTTTGGCTGTTCTGGGTCTTCTGTTATTCCATACAAATTTGAGTATTGCTTTTTCTATATCTGTGAAGAATGACATTGGTATCTTGATAGGGATTGCATTAAATCTGTAAACTGGTCCAGTTACTCTGGAAAGCAGTGTGGAGACTCCTCAAAAAATTACGGCTGGAACTGCCTTTTGACCCAGCTATCCCACTACTGGGTATCTTCCCAAAAGAGCTAGATTTGGCTTACTATAAAGATACAGCTTCATCAATGTTGATAGCAGCCCAATTTACTATAGCTAAATTATGGAACCAACCCAGGTACCCCTCACTTGATGAATGATCCAAAAACTGTGGTACATATATACAGTGGAATACTACTCGGCTATTAGAGAAAATGATATTATAGCATTTGCAGCCAAATGGAGAGAGATGGAAAAAAATTTTGCTAAGTGAAGTATCCCAAACTCAGAGACTCAAGGGCCAAATGTTTTCTCTCATTTGTGGAAGCTAGAATATAAGCGGAAACAGTTTGTTAGACGGGTAACCTAACAATTAACTCAACATGTATGAATTCTTACGTGATCATGGGGAACTGTGCTAAGATTTCTGGGGGACACATGGAGGTGGGGTGGAGAGGGAGGAAGGGAACAGGAAGGACATCAAGGTGACCAGAGGGAGGTAGTATGCGTGAATCTAATCCGAGGGGAACCTCCGACTTCCACGAGAAGTCCAATTAACTTGGGGCTTAAGTAAAGTGAAACATGGAACCATGGGGAACCCAAAGGGGGGGAACCATGGTCTGGCACCAGTATTGGCTTGTTCTGTCATTACACTGCTGTTCTTGATTGTTTGATGATGAACCCCTCCTAACTGTAAGACCATGTCTATCGAATAAAAAAAATAATAAAAAATAAAAGGTTTGATCCAGGGCTGGAGCAGTGGCTCAGAGATTATGATGCTTGCCCAGCATGCGGCATGTGCGAGGACCAAGGTTTGGACCAGAGCACCACATACACAACTAAGTGTCAGAGCAACAAAGGCCACATGAAAAACTGAATAAAAATTGATATTCTTATCTGTCTCTGTCCCTCACTCTTTTTTTGTTTTGTTTTGTTTTTATTTGATCCCCAACACCATTCCCCAAGAACTCTAGTCACCTCGCATGAACACATTTTCCATGTGAATCCTAGTCAACTTCTAGGAGAATCTCAAGGTGGGATGACCTCTTGGAGCACAAGCCTGATTCTATCTACCCTATTTTCTCTCAGGTCTTGCTCCTAAAACTCCTGCATGGACTCCAGTCTCTAGCCCCTGCTCTGCTCCAGGCCTCCCAAAATCCTATGAGGAACCACATTCCTTCTCACCTCTGATGGTTCACCTATCAGAGGTCTGTCCCATATTTTGTCATTCCCTAATAGTCTTCTATACACAGTGTGCAAGATGCACAGTTCCTAGCCCTCTAGAAACTTTCTTTTTCTTTTTGTTTTTTTTTTTGGGGGGGTTTTTTTCTTTTTTGGAGGGGGGTGCAGGTGGGTGGTGGACACTGAGGATTGAATCCAGGGGGCACTCTACCACTTTATCGGTGGCCCGTTTGTTGATTTTTTTAATTGTGAGACATGGCATTGCTAAGATGCTTAGGGCCTTGCTGAGTTGCAGAGGCAGCCCTTGAACTTGTGATCCTCCTGAGTTGCTGGGATTCCAGGCATGGGCCACCACTCCCAGCACCTCAAGAAACTTCAGCAAAATTGGCAAGGGTGCATACCCAGAGAGCAATCAAGAAACAAACCCAACAAGACATAAGTATCTATTTTAAATAGTATTCTATGTGAGCACAATAAATGCTGAATTGTGAGGTATGAATAATTAGAAATGAAAGATAAGCAGCAGCTACTAAGAGTTCTGGATAAAAAAGTAGGACAGAAAAACTGATCTAAACCAAGATAATCAAAGAGGGCACTAAAAAAGGAAGACGGGAGATGGGACCTGAAAGCTAAAAAAGTAGAGAGAAGAAAAGAAGGAATATATCATGAAAGAACATTTCAAGATGGGTACTGAGGCACACATATAATCCTCAGCAAGAATGAGGCAGGAGGATTAAAAGTCTGATGCTGGGGTTGAAGCAGTGACTCAGAAGTTACAGCGCTTGGGACTGGAGCGGTGGCTCAGCGGTTACTGCACTTTGCCCAGCATGCGCAAGTACATGGGTTCAAACCACAGTACCCACGTACGCAACTAAGTGTCAGAACAACGAAAACCATGTGAAAAACTCAATTTAAAAAATTTGATTGTCTTTCTCTCTCTCTCACTGTCCTTTTCTCTTTATTAAAAAAAAAAATTCAGGCAGTCCATCTCAAGGGCTTCTATTCATAGGCTTAAGGAATATAAGTAAACATTACCAGATGCAGAGTTGTAGAAATGATGTTGCCAATCAAAATTAAACTTTCTATTGTTATAGATGAAGAAAATGAGTCTTAAAGGTAACAGAGCCTGTAATCCTGTCCACTCCGGAGGCTGAAACAGGGGAATTGCAAGTTGAAGACCAGTGTTAACAATTTAGTGAGACCCTGTCTCAAAATAAAAAAAAAAAAAAAAAAAAAGAAGTTACAGCGCTTGCCTGGCATGGCAAGGGTGTGGGTTCGAACCCCAGCACCACTTACACAATGAAGTGTTAAGAGCAACGAAACCCACGTGAAGAACTAAATAACGTTGATTCTTTCTCATTGTCCCTCTCTCTCTTTAAAGAAAAAAAAAAAAGAAAGAAAGGATGGAAGGAAAATTCTTTCCAGCTCAGGAGCACTGAAATAAACATACTAGATTGTGGGGCATGGGGGAGAGGGCAGAAAATAAATTCCATTCTAAAATTCTTCAGGACAAGAAACAATTCTTACTAGTTTCCCTAGTTTCTGCCACCCAGCATACTCTGGTTATTACACAAAGTATTAAGTATTCAGTTGACTCTAAGGTAAGGCCAGTCTGCACAGCTATGAAAAACAGGCAGAGAAATTCAGACTCGGGTCAGGAGGTTGTGAGGACCAATTATGTTCTTGAGCAGGAAACTTAACCTAAGCCAATTCCAAAGCCCTCATGAAGTACCTCACCATGGAAAGGGACAGCAGTGCCATGTCTCAGACACAGAGGCTTTATTTTCTTACCTAGTCCCCTGGAAACAAGCACTGAGTGAAAGGCATGTAAACCTGGCAAAGAAAATAAAGCAGCTGGAAGGCCAGCCAGGATGGCAAGAGCCAGCCAGGACCGACATGACAAGAACCCATAGTAGGTAGCAGGGGCTGGTCACAGACTAGACTGGAGGGGCTCAGAAGAGCGTGGGACGGAGCAGGAAGACTCAGTTTCCATTCCCAGATGGTACCATTTTATTCAGGCAATGTTTTGGCTCAATGAACGCCAAATGCTAAGGTCAGTTAGCTCAGCCATTCTGCCTGTTTCTGGGAATGGCAGAAGCACATTCCATCCTTCTCATCTGCCTGTGGTTTTTATGCTAGCTGTTATTTCCTGTAATTCTGGGCGGGGGGGAGGCGGATGAAGGGGGTTGATGGGAAGATAAGAACAGAGGCGCTGATAATTCCTCTGTCCACCCTGTGATAAACACATCTCAAGAGTCCTGCACTACCGGTTTACAGGCAGCTCTTATTCTGGGAAGAAAAGAAAGGGGGAAGGAAGCATTACAGTTTGAAAATCATGAGGGAAGTGCTCTCTTTACGCAATGAGTTTCCATCCAAGTAAGAGCCTTCCCAGCTGCGTTTAGTGAGGGAGGAGTGGGGAGACACTATCACACCCTGAAAAACAGAACCAATCCCTACAGAGGTGTCCCAGATCCCTTGCTGCCTGGCTGTGTGAAAAAATAAGCACAAAATTAGAGGAGACTGGAGTCAAAAATGTGCACCAGGCCAAAACATGTCCAAGTGCACAGCATCACGGCAAACTGGGAGATGGACTCCATGGTGAGGGAAGAGGATGCACAGGGGCAAAGAATGTTGCCAAGTGCTTGGCTCAAAGTAGGGCTATGGTGGCACAGTTATCAGTCCTAAGAGTGCCAGCCTGGCTCTTAGCAATGCAGTTCCTCCTTGTGAAGCCCCACACCCTGTCAGCCACTTTGCCATCCTTGACCATCCTTGACCAGAGAGAGAAGCAGCACAAGAGAGAGTGGACAGAGACTACCTCTGAAACATCTGCATTTCAATCTTTCTAAGAAAGCTTTTTTTTTTTTTTTAAAGAAAGAGGGGACAGAGAGAGAGAGAGAGAGAGAGAGAAGCAATCTTTATTTAGTTTTTCAAGTGACTTTCATTTCTTGGACATTTTGTTGTGTACGTGGTGCTGGGGTTTGAACTCATGTACATGCGTATGCCAGGCAAGCAATGTAACCACCAAGCCACAGTTCCAGCCCCTAAGAATTCTTAAAAATGTTAAAATAACAACAACAAAAAAAGTTAAAATAAGTCAGTTCCTGGAGAAAACAAATTTTTTTTTTGAGAGAGGGACAGTGAGAGAGAAAGAGAGAATCTATTTTATGTAGTTTTTCATATGGCCTTTATTGCTCCGAGACTTCGCTGTGTACGTGGTGCTGGGGTTTGAACCTGTGTACTTGCACATGCCAGGCAAGCGCCGTAACCGCAGAGCCAACGCTCCAGCTCCTGGAGAAAACAAATTTAAGATTTGCATCTTTACAAAAGAAAAGTAAGATCTGGCCTTCTTTGTTAACTATTACACAGGCATAGGGTTGAAAAGAACCAAGACTGAATGAACAACAAACTATTAGTTATAACATCTTGGTGGATTCTCTGACATTTTCTAAACTTTCTCCCTCTTAATAGTCATATTGTATTTTTCCACATAGGAGCCTCAGAAAATTAAAACTAGGAGGTGACCTGAGAATAATTGTTATAGCAAGCATTTTCCCTGTGTTAGGCTTCCCTAGGGATGAGGCCAAGATTTCAAACTGGGCACGCTGACCTCAAAGCATACGGTCTTGGTAGAGGTTCAAATTTATCCCATGTCATACAATGTAATTCATTTCATTTAAATGTGAACATTATTCTGAATGCACTACGGACTAGGAGGCGCCATCATAAAAACAAAACAGGAAGTTTTGAACATTGTTCTCTTGGTGCTTGCAGCTATCCACCCTCTTCCAGCTTTATTTCAGAACTCAGGCAGAGGAGTTCTTGTTGAATACATGCAGATGAGGCCCCACCTACAAGGGGAGAGATTTTTGAAGGTCTGAGATAGGCCAGGTTTCTAAAAAACACACTTTGAGAGAAACTGCTTCAGGACATTCTAGGAGACTTCTGAAGCCACCACAAGACTGGGAATACAGGTCACTAAACGATAGGTAACCCTGCCTCCCCACTGCTAATGAGCAGGAGAATCACACTTCAATCACAGGCACCACATGATAAAGCCATTGACAGAATGAAATGGAATGGAGTGGAGTGAAAAAGGAATTCAAAGATATTAACACCAAGAGCTCTCTTTATAGGCATGCATTCCAGATTGCCTTTTCCTTGATCTGCATGTAAGTCTGCTACCAGTCTTTCACATCTGAAGTAACCTGGCTAGAAGGTGCCTCAAAAAAATAAGTTTGGTGACTTTCGCTGCTCCAACAATTCGTTGTGTACATGGTGCTGGCGCGTTCAAACCCAGGTCCTCGTGCATGCCAGGCAAGTGCTCTAATCAGTGAGCCACTGCCCTGCACACACACACACGCACACACGCACACACACCCCATCCAAGAGGTGTTTTTTAAATGTGCTCTTTAGGAATCCAAACACAAAACACGTTGCTGGGGTATCTCTGTACTCATTTATAAAATAAATACCAATGGTATTTTACAATCTTGCCTCTTGGTGCTTTAGCTGGCATCAGTAAGTTTCCATCCATCTATATGAGCTCACCAATTCTGTCCTTCTTCCTTGGATTAATTTATCTATTTCAATTATATTACTCTCCAAGAAAGATGGCTCCAAGCTAAGAAACAGTTTAAATAATTTAATTAAGTTGTGTAGAAATGCTAACAGTTTCTTGTCACCAGCCTAACCTTACTCTGCTCCTTTCTGGTCCCTGAGAGTAAGCCCTGGTTGCTGCTTTCCCTTGGGGTGCATCCACCTCAATTCTTTGACTTCCACAAGGCTATTACAGGGGCTGCAGCATGTGGTCAAGAGTTCAGATGGACTCTGCTAGCCTAGATGAACTTTTAAAATCCTCTTTTTAACTGTCAAATGGGTACAAATAAATGAGCTACTTCAAAGTTGCTGTGAAGAGTAAATAATTTACAAAGCACTAAGAACAGTGTCTGGCACATAGAAAACATCCAATACGCGTTGGCATTTATTATCCACCTACCTTGGATTTAGAGTTTTATATGAATGTACAAACTTTATACTTTCCAAAGCAGTCTCAGTTCATTATGACTATGTTCAAGTCTCAAAATAACCATGTCAATTAGACAAGATTGAAGATTTATGGACATTTCCTTCTACAAGAAAAAGGAACCAGCCATGCTATAGAGATTGATTACGCATCAGTCTCCCTCCTTACCAGAGACCTGTCTCTGTTTTCCCTGTATACAACACACACACTCTCTCTCTCTCTCTCACACACACACACACACACACGCACACACACACACAAAACCAGGTACCTCACCAATCCATATTAAAGTGGACTGACTGCAGGGTTGGTCAAACTGTAAACAGACCAGAATCATCATTCCTGGCCAACTTGAACCGAAACAAGAGGGCTACCTTCCCCAGGCCTAACTCCAACTCATCCCTGAGAAGAAAGGGAGCAGCCAGAGGTCACTTAGAGGGAAATGTCAGAACTGTCCCTGCATGACCTCTGAGGCAACAGGGAATCAGGATAATGTAACAGCATTGCCCAGACCCTCCCTTTGGGCCAAATGGAGATCCATAAAGGCACATTTCAAAGCCAGATAATGCTGCCTTGCTAACTGAAATAGTAGTTGCCTTTCAGCAGAACACAGGCCAGTCTATAAATACCAGGGATTAAAAGGTTTCCTGTGGGGGCTCAATGGCCACCTGCTTAAATACAGAAAACTATCTAGACCTCTGGGCCCCAAGCAAACCCCAAGGCATCCCTCAAGGAAGAGAAGCAATCACCCAACGTTGCACCCCCTCAGAGAGGCACCTCACACCTCACCCTCTCTTTTTCCATTTAGCTTGTTTTTGCAGATCTTTCCTTTTCAAATTCTTTTTTTTTTTAAGAGAGGGACAGCTCCAGCCCCCCTCTTCATATTCTTCAGCAAGACAATTTACTCCCAAGCACTCCTCTACTGTAGCTCCCTCCGCCCTGTCCTACCCACCTTTCACCAAGCACTGATTCTCCTGTCTCCCTCACCACCTCATTCCCACATCCCAAATTTCTAATCTACATAGATTTTTATCTGCCATGAAAGAAACACCGGCTTTGGAACTACTCCAACTTTGTCCATGTTCCAACATAGTAAATCGCAGCACTTAACAATGCAGAGCCTGGTATCCTGATCTATCAAAGTGAAGAACAGCCTACTTAGGTAAAGCACCTAGCACAGTGCCAGGCACTCAATACTTCCTGCCTTGTCCCACACCCCAGGGGATTATTCTTCCTTTTCTGGGCTACTCAGATACAGTCACTCTTTCTAGGTATCATGCCTGCTAAAACATAAGGATTTTTTGTTTTTGTTGTTGCTGTTGTTTTAAGAAAGAAGGACAGTAGGAGAAAGGAAGAGAGAATTAATTTTATTTAGCTTTTCATGTGACTTTTGTTCCTCTGACACTTTGTTGTGTACGTGGTGCTGGGGTTCAAACTCGCATACTCATGCACACCAGACAAGTGTTGTAACAGCCTAGCCACTGCTCCAGCTCCTAAATCCAAGTCTTAACGCAAAGGAGTGACCCAAAAGATAGCCACTTTAGTCACCAAAGTCATCTCTGTAGCCAGCACACGTTCCCATCAGCAACATTCAACTTATACTAGAGGGAAGCCTGATCACTTTGTGCCTTTCCCCAACAAATCACCCATTTGGAGAGAGAAAATAATCAAAAAGGATGAGAAAGCAGAGTTAAGAGTCACTACAGGGGATGGAGTGGTAGTTCAGTGGTTGGAGTGCTTGCCTGGCACCCACAAAGACTCAGGATCAAACCCCAGCACCACATATACAACTATGTGTCAGAGAAACAAAGGCCAAATGAAAAAATAAATAAAATTGATTCTCTCTTAAAAAAAAGTCACTACATCTCTATAAAAAGAGCACTTCCACACACGACCAAAACCCCAAAAGCAAAAGTTCCATAATTCTACACTTATGTGTAAAATTTTAAAATTAATTCTGACTGCAAGAACACCTGCCAGTTTCACTAAAAATATCATCTGGTTCACTTCTGATAAGGCACGGACATGACTTTTACATAGGCCAAGGACTGCCTACAATATGGTTCCCAAAAGGTGGACATCCTCAATGATAGCTCTAAGGCATTGTGCCATGCCTCTCTCCCTGGTATCTTGACACTGCTCCTGCAAAATCATGATTAGCTCTAAAATAAATATGGAGCCTGGTTCTTTTATAATCACCTCTTCCAAAATTTTCAGTCATAACCCTTAAACCAGAATTAGTTTAAGCAAGACTATCTTCAAAATCCAGATGAATATCAGGTATACATGATATAAAGGTCCTGAACAACTTGTTTTTGAGACACTTTTACCAAAGAGGTAGGTGGTTTCTTTACTGAAGATTTTTATTTTGCAATTAGCTAAGGACGGGGGGAAAAAGTCCTTTCCAGGTAGTCTTCAAGATCCAAGTCAATAGAAGTGGGAAGAGACTCATCTGAAGAGGAATGGTCACGTGGTGGGCACTAAGTATAAAAACGACTCAAGGGTAGATGCCCTCATACATCTCAGATCCTACTAGGAAATAATGAACTACGAACCCAATTACCACAACAAAGAGATACTCCAAAGAAAAAGGGACTATAGGTTTTGCTAAACACCAGCAAATGCAAATTTGGCAAAGGGTTTATTTGAAACCCATGTGAATAATACCAAGACAATTAGGAGCAAGAATCTAACAAACTTGCACACACCTTATAGTTCACTACAGATTGGTAACGCTTTTGGCATTGCATTGTCTGTATTTTCCCTAACTGGCATTTCATAACCCTTGTGAAGAAGGAAGACAGGAGGACAAATGTGGAAATGTCTGATAAGAAGAGAACAGAAAGGGCAAGGGTGAGAAGTATACTGTGAAAACCCAAGGTGGGACGCGGGAGGCTTAATCAGCTTAGCTCCAGGGCTGCATTAGGGGATGAGCATCTCTTCTCTGGCAACAGTACCAGTCAGAAACCACAAAAGGTTTTTCCTTCCCCAAATGTGAACATATGAAATCCACAGTGAACTTCAGAATCTATTTCCACCAAGAATGGCTTTAGCTCCACAATTCAATCCCCCAAACAGGCAGACAGTCACAGCAGCGGGTTGGACATCATGGTAGCAACAAGTGCATGGAGAGGGAGGCCTTCCCTAGAGAAGCTGCACCTGTCCCATGCAGGCCTGCCAGGATAAAGGAGGAAGACAACGCACAGGCTCCTGTGGTGTGTGTCAAGGTGTCCCCCAGCAGCAGGGGCAGCTTCACAGTGAAGGCCAGACTTGAATGTTCTAAATGTGACAATTCAGAAAACTGAAACACAAGGGCTATGGTGGGGAGTCTGCCACCTGCAAAACCAGAAAGATGTGGAAGGAAAAGGAAACAAGCCCCTCCCTTTAGTTACTTAGGATGTGGTCCATCTGCCTTGGAAAGCAGGGAAAGAATGTGGTCTGAAGCTGGCCTGCACCCCATCTATCAAACTGACCCTCATTAATCCCTCTGTGCAGACCTGCAGTGCTCTGCTGCGTTTCAAGTCTGCAGCCCTGGCCAAATTCCTATGTGTACACCTGCAAGACCTCTGGGGAGTTTGCAACTGCTCATTCAAAGCAAGCACTGACTGAGACCATACTGTCAGCACCACTTCTGCTATAATCCAACATCAGTCCTTTATAATGTCTTCAAATTATGCTATGCCTCACTTTCAGTAACTTTATTATTTGTTTATTTATTTATTTTGGTTACCAAGGATTGAACCCAGGGATGCTTAACCACTGAGCCACATCCCCAACCCTTTATTTTTTCTTTTGAGACAGGACCTTGCTAAGTTGCTGGGGCTGGCTTCGAACTTGCAATTCTCCTGCCTCAGCCTCCCCAGCCACTGAGATGACAGGTGTGTACCACCATACCTGGCATACTTTCAGTAACTTTAAAGTGGGTACAACTCCCACCACATTTCAAGCACAGTCATGAAGGTAACAACACTAATATTTACTAAAAGCACTTTTTATGTGCCAAATCCCTGGTTAAATGCTTTCGCTGTCTCATATCATTTAATCCTCAAAAACGTAAGCACTATATACTACTGTTAGCCCCTATTTTCAGTTGAAGAAATTAAAGTTCAACAAAGAGACTTACCCAAAGCCATGCACCCAGATAGAAATCCCAAGGCTATAAAACTCAGTGTAGGCTGTCCACTTCTTCCCCAAACTACCTTTTGAATATTTTCTAGTTATTAGGACTATGCCTTCTCTTCTGTTTTAAATATCCTATTTCATTTGATTTTCACAACAATTCTGAGTACCTTTAACGTAGTTTTAATAAATTATTCAAATTATACATACCAACAGTAAAAAATTCAAATGATACAAAAAGGAAATTTAAGAAGTTATAGCTCCCTTTACCTTTACGTCAAAGAATTCCCACCCAGATAATCATTAATATTTTGGTAGGTACCCTTCCAAAAACAGGTAGTGTTAATACCATTTCCATTTTACAAATGATAAAACTAAGACTCTAAGAGGTTAAATTTGTTCAAGATCATAAAACTTGTAAGTGCATCCCTGCCCCAAGAACATTAGCACTGCTTCATATTCCTTCAATTAAGTTGCCAGTGGTAAGACAGTCCCTCTACTACTACCTCCTCACTGTCCACAGAGGCTCATCTTGGGGCTCTGACAACAATGGCAGGACAGTGGGAAAGAAGAACCTGGCCTACAGGAGATACTGGGCTCCTGGTGCCAAGAGCAAAAGCAAGGAAGTATCTTCAGGAGCTCTTACAAATTCTGAGGCAAAAACAATTTCCCTTTGGAAATAGCATGGGGGCATTTCAGGAATAGGCCCCAGACCCACCTTGCTGCCTAGAGTCAGAATACACCTGCAGAAGAATAGTTAAAACAAAGATTCCAACAATGCCTAATTCGTAAGCTTTCAAAGCTGCTCCAAATCCCTATGGCACAGTCCTTAGACCTTAAAGAACTCAGAATTTCTGCTGTCTTACTTCTGTCTGGACCCTATAATAATCTGTCAACTATACAGCTTTCTAGATAACAGGGTTTTGACCCTATGGACTTCCCTCTCCTCCAAAAGAATAAAAATATTGCATGGGAGCACATTTCCTTAGTTAGGATACAAAGACTGCTCTTTAAAATTAGTACACATATGCTCAGAATGGTGGCTCACACCTGTAATCTCAGCAACCTGTGAGGATGAAAGAGAAGGATCCCAAGTTTGAGGCCAACCTCAGCAACTTAGCAAGACCCTGTCTCAAAATTAAAATTAAAAATTAAAAAGGGGTGCTGGTAATGTAGCTCAGTACCAGCACCTCTGGGTTCAATACTCAATACCAAAAAAATATTTAATACACCTTCAGTTTTGTTCCATCAGTACACAAAAGCATACTGACCTTGTGTTGAGATAGTGGTAGGGGAATAGGAAAGGAGCTACTGCTATTATATTGCTGTTCCTTAGAAAATAAGTTTATCAAGTCTCCAATCCCTGGAAGTTCCCCATTTCCCAGCATAAGCTACAAACGTTTGATTTAGTGTTTGAGCCCTGAAGACTCAGCATCCCTACTGAACAAGAACAAAAACTGCTAAATGGCTACTATTTGCCAAATTTGGGCCTTCTCTTACCCAACTGAAAAATGGACTAAAATTATCCTTGATGTAGAATTTTCCCTTACTATCCACAGGGACTGGTTCCAGAATCTCCAGCATCTGCAAATGCTCAAGTCCCTCACAAAAAATGGTGTAGTATTGCACATAACCTACACTTATCCTCCTGTATACATTAAATCTCCAGATTACTTATAAGACCTATTACAATGTAAATGCTATACAAATAGTTGTTACACAAAATTGTTTAGGAAATAATAACCAAAAAAAGTCTGTACATGTTGTTTAGTACGGATACATCATTTCCCCCAAAAAGTTTTTAACTCACGATTTGTTCAATCTATAGACTCAGAACCCATGAGTACAGAAGGCCACCTGTTTTTAAATAAAATGAAAAAAATCTTTGCTGCTATTAATATATAAGTCCAGCCTGCATAGTAAACACAGAAGAAATTTAAACCATCAAGAGGTTAAGAACATATGAAAAGACTAACCAAAACATTATAGAGAACAAATCAAAAATGCGTAATTAAGTATTAAACTGCCCACTGCAAAGAGTCCCTGTGTTAAGATAACTATATGGGAGAGGGTGTTCAATTAACAAATGAGTTTGGATGCACTGCCTGAAAAACTCTTCACCTTGTCACCATAACAGTACCCTATCAATATCTCCCCTATTAATGGACGACGACCACTGACACGAAAGGCACTGAAATCTCTTCATGCTACCATCCTCACATGTATTCCTAGAAAAGCATATAAGCATTTGTGCAGACAAGCTCCTGTTTCAAACATGTGCTTTTAAAAAAGCACACATGGGCCACCAAAGAGACAACCCACAGTTATATTTTACAATTCCAGAAACCAAAGTGCCACCAAAAGAGTACAGTGCTAAAAAACAAAGAGAAACAATCATCTGCATTAATTATTTCATTACCTACAAGTGAATTCACACTGGACACTCAAACTATTTATTTCTCCAAACTGCAGGCACAAACGTGTAAACTGGTATTAATGAGTGAATGATGCCTCCTGAGGCTTTTACAAGAACTAGAGAATTCTAGAAGCAAAGACCTGCATGTGAAAATTAGCAGAGATGCCTCTCTGATATTCAAACATAGAGGCACTATAGTTTGTGTTTAGTCTTGTTAAAAAATTCTGGCCTGGTGCGGTGGTACACGCTGTAATCCCAGCAACTTGGGAGGCTGAGACAGGAGGATTGCAAGTTCAAAGCCAGACTCAGCAACTTAGTGAGACCCTATGCAACTTAGCAAGACCCTGCTTCAAAATAAAACAGAAAATGGGCTGGGGGTGTGAATCAGTGGTTAACTGCCCTCCGCCAAAAAACATTCCAGCCAACTTCCAACATCCCCTCTTCCTTCACCTCCCAACACCGAGGTCCCTCAACTGTCTTCTTTTCCTGCCACCAGTCAGAGCAAACTTGACAAATGCCAACAGCTTTTTACCACCTTGACTGTGGTTTTCACTCAAACCAAAACTCCCTTCAATATCTTCATTTTTAGAATTTTATCAACAATACTACTGTTTCATTCTTTTTTTTTTTTTAAGGGCTGAGGACCGAACTCAGCCTTGCTTATGCTAGCCAAGCCCTCTGCCACTGGGCTAAATCCCCAACCCCTACTGTTTCATTCTTTGTCATCAAGACTTGGGGCCTCAATATCACTTTACCTTCCCACACTTTTAATTTTAATCCTCTACACCATGTCAATCACTTATTAATCAACCTATTAACTGAGGAGTGGTTACAAAGTGGATGAAACAGTCACTAACTTCAGGGAACTTCCAGTGCCAGCCTGGAACAAAGCTACCCACAGAAGTAAAACATAGGGGGACCTATGTCTATTGGGAGCCTAGGTCCTTAACTGCCCAATTATAAAGTCACAGAAACAAAGAAATAAGAAACGAGATCTCATAAATCATTATTCCCACCTTAAATTGAGCTTTGGGGGAAATAAGAGAAGGAAAAAAGAATCCTTTAGGAATTTGAGCTATTCATCCTGTCTACTGTTTACTCCCTTCTCCCAATTTCTTTCTTTTTTTCTTTTTTAAAGAGAGCAGAACATGAGAGAGAGAAAGAAAGAAGCAATTTTATTTAGTTTTTCAGGTGGCCTTCATTGCTCAGACACTTAGTTGGTATGTAGTGCTGGGATTTAAACTCAGATCCTTGTGCATGCCAGGCAAACAACGTAACCGCTGATCCACCACTCTAGCCCTCCTCCCAATTTCTTACTGTTGAATTGCACCTGCTTTTTTTCTCTTCATAATAAAAAAAGAAAAACAAAAGGGGAAATGAAAAGAAAAAAGTATATTCAGGGCCTGAAAACACTCACAGATTAAAATGTGATTGGTTAAGTAAAACGACAACAGGAATCCTCAGGCCAGATCAAACTCCTACACTGGCTCACTCTGCAGAGAATGGAAAGTTGTGTGCTAGGGAGGCTGGGGGGGGGGGGAACCTCTCCAGGGATATTTCTCCAGTTCTCCTGGTCCTTTCCAGGATGTCTGTGAGCTTAGAGGACAGAAGTCATTGACAAAGCCAGATCAATCAAGCTGAAAGTCTACTGCACATGACAGGTATACACCCTCACACCCAACAGAGTCCTCCAGCACTATCTCAAATTAATCCCTGGGTATTCCTCCCCAGACTGCTAACTCCATAAAGGCAAGTATTCTGCCTATTTTTATTCTTTGTCACACTTGTATACCTAGCACCCAGAACAAGCAGTCACTAAATACATGCCAAACAAAGGACTAGATTTACTTCCTTTTGGTTTCTGCTGCAACCATCTACTCACCTCCTACCAGTGCAGCATCATAGCCCAACCAGATCATCAGCTCACAAATTATCATGACTTGAGGGTGCATATAAACGGGAAAAAAGATGGACCAATGAACTGTTTTGAAACCCAGAGCCTGTTTTTCTTGCTATCCTGCTGGGTAACAAGCAAAATCCCCACAGGACTGAAACATGGCCTTCCCACGGCAGAGCTTCTACCTGGAGGTGGGACAGAAAATTAAGGATTGATAAAGGAGTGGACCAGTCAACATTCCATTCATTAATTCTCTGGTAATGTCTTAACCATGCCAACTGAAACAGCAGTATCCACTGAACACAAAACTCTGTTCACTGGCGTTCTGGGATGAGGAAAGTCAGCATATGACTCGTTTCTTTACTGACTAGTTAGAAATAGCTAGAGAATGCATTCTCACTGCATTTGAGTGGGTGGCTGATTCCACATAAAATAAGCCCAAGGAAGTAAAAACTGCAACTGAAAGGGTTTTGGTCTGCTAAAGGGGTTGGGTGGGTAGAGTGGTGGCAAGAGTGGGGGTAGTGGATAGTGGGGGTAGTGATGGGATGAGCTCTCCCAGATGGCTTCCTGTAGTCTCCCAGACAGTCTTCAACAATATTGCTATGTCTAGGATGCTAATTAGCACCTGACACTGTCCCACCTGCGCCAGAGGGACCCAAAGGCAAAAATGACAGAAAATACATCTTACTGGCCTGGGTCAGGTGGCATTTTGAACTGCAAAGAAGCACAGCATAGAGATAAAATAGTTAAGAGGTCTCAACTAAGTACAACTGCACCCATTTTAAGAATAGCTCACTGGGGCTGGAGCGGTTTCGGCGCTTGCCTGGCAAGCAAGAGGACCCAGGTTCAAAAACCCCAGCACCAGGTACAGAACTAAGTGTTGGAGCAACTAAGGCCATGTGAAAAACTCTGCCTCTCTCACTGTCCCTCTCTCTTAAAAGAAAAAGAAAAAGAAGAAGAAGAAGAAGAATAGTTCACATTGGGCATGGTAGCACATGTCTAAAAGCCCAGCTACTTTGTTTGGTACAAGTCAGGAGGATCACATGCTTAAGGCCAGCATGATTTAGTGAGATTCTCAAAATTACAAAAAAAAAAATACATAAAGAAAACCAGGGATGTAGTTTACTGGTAGAGCACTTGCCTAGCATATTCAAATGTTTGAGGGGTTAAGTTCAATCCCCAATACCACCCCCCCCCAAAAAAAAGAGAGAGAATAAATAGTTCTCCCTCAGACAAACTGATCCTAAAGACTCATTCGCTTTGTAATCTCACTAGTCAACAGAAAGCCATAATCACAGACGAGAAATGAGTTTGTTCAAAAGAATATGAACCACAAACTCTGTTGGGTTCCCAGTCCCTTTTCCTAGGATAGACCCAGAGGAGAAACAAGGTCATCACACCGGGGTAAACCCAGATTCTTCACAGGCCCTTTCAACACTCAGACAAGTTAGCTCTGAGCATCCATTTCCCATTTTTCTTTTCTAAAAAATGCGAAGGTGGAATAAGACAAGCCCCTAAATTTCTTTCTTCCAACTGTTAATATTTCATGAGTCCATAGTGTCTGTTCACATACTTGGCTTACTGTGAAAGGAATTTTGGTACCATCTAGATACCTACAGTCAAGAATTTGAATCTTCAGAAAAGAGTGTCATGTCACCTCACTTAGCCTTTTGAAACTCCTAGGACCTTGGAACAGAAGCTATATTAACAAGCAGGGTCTGCTCCAAATCCCAAAATTTTTGGCGGTAAACTTCAGTAAGAAAGTTATGACTACATTCACATACACTTACACACATAAGGAAAAGAATTTCTGGAAGGACTAATCCTTAGGCTTGGTTACAGATACAGAAACCCAGAGAAGAAAATTAAAGTTCCTTGTTTCCATCTTGTTGGACAAAGGGAATGAGCCCCATCCCATTCCATCTCCACAGTGTAACCATCTTGACCCTCTGATAAAAACAATTAGGTGACTTACATGTATACACTTTCAAGAGCTTTTAGTAGGGATCTAGAGGCAGGGAATGCAAGACCAGTTACTGGTCACAAACGCTAGTTCCAATTAGGTCAAGGGCAAAAGAAGACACACTGTTGTGTATTATTCTAGTAAGATGATTGGTATAATGTAAAATCACTCAAGGATAGATCCTGTAGAGGAAATGACACTCTCAGCAGCACCATCTGCTCCTTCTGGTATCTAGCCTGATCTGTATTTTTAACCTCAGGTATAACCAAGGTCCATCTGGGAGAGCCTTGTGAAAGCTGTGCTATGCTAAAGAGCATTCTCTATTCGCCCTGCATTTTCACTGCAGTTACAACCTCTCCCTCTCCTCCTTGCCTTTCTGGTTAGCTCCCTTGCCCAGCAGAACAAGTTCACAAAAAACCCTGATGTGACATTTTGCACAAGGAAAGGAAAAACTTCTGAGAACTATAAATTTCAATTGATAAGAATACTTTGTGGGGTAAAGTTCTCTATAAAACACAATGACATGATTTAGAACTGAGGCGTCACAATAAAAATCTTTTTTTTTAAAGCAGTAGTAAATGTACATGAAATTTAGGCACTATTGGATCTGTCAGTTTTCACCAATGTGTAAAGTTCTGGATTAAAGATTTGAAAATAATGTCACTGGAGAGTTCAAACTTCAAAACTACAGAATTTTAGACAGGCATGATGGTGCACACCTGTAATCCCAGTGGCAAGTTCAAAGCCAGCCTCACTAGGTGCAGTGTAGCACACCAGGAAGCCCAGTGACTCAGGAGGCTGAGACAGGAGGATTGCAAGTTAGAGACCAGCCTCAGCAACTCGGCGAGAGCCTGTCTCAAAAAACAAAACAACAACAACAACAAAAAAGCCAGCCTCAACAACTAAGTGAGACCCTGTCTCAAATTGAAAAATAAAAAGGGCTGGGGATGTGGCTCAGTCATTAAGCAACTCTGGATTCAAAATCCTAGCTACTAAAAAAAAAAAAAAAACACAATTTTTTTTCCTGGTAGCATCTTTTCCTTGATTTAGCACAATATCCTCAAAATCATAAGACCAAGAGATTTTACTGTAACATTTTTCTCTCTAAAATAAACTGTATAACCAAGTACAATGCCAATTTCAAAGTAGAAATATGGATGTAGCTTTTAAAATATCTCTCTAAGCTGGGCATAGTGACACACACCTGTAATCCCAGCAATTCAGGAGACCGAGGCCAGAGAATCACAAGTTTGAGGCCAGTCTGGGCAACTTAGAAGTTGTCTGATAATAAAAGATAAAAGGGGCTGGGATGTAGCTCAGTGGTAAAGTGAGCATGCGGTCAAACCCCAGTACCAAAACAAAAAATAAGTTACTATAGGAGCTGGGGATTCAGATCAGTGATAGAACTTGCCTGGCACATGAGAGGCCCTGGGTTCAATCCCTAGCACTAAAACAAAATAAAAATAATTATAAAGGGTATATCATAGGAAACTGTTTATGGTAGAAAATACAATACAAAATTAAATGTACAAGTATTACCACTAAAGATAGAAAAAACAAGATACATAAAAAGAATGTTTGTTAGGGTGGTCGCCCACCCCAATCTTCCAAACTTTCTATAATTTTACCCCAGTGTAGTGGCAATTAAAAAATAAAATCCAGGCTGGAGCAGTGGCTAAGTAGTTACAGCACTTACCTGGCATGTGCAAGGACCCAGGTTCAAACCCCAGACCACATGGGTAGACGACTATTGGAGCAACAAAAACCAGATGAAAAATTAAACAAAGCTGGCTCTCTTTTTCTTTCTCCCTCTCTGTCTCTCTTTATAAAAATATAAATGAAAACAAAATCCCCTTCAATAGGTTTGCTCAGACTACAAAAGACAAAATAAGCAAAACCACCTTGTTCTTTTTCAAACTTTTGCCCACTCAGTTTATCGAGATCAACAAAGAACAACCCAAAGAAAGAAGAATTGGATGAACAGCCTCCTATCCCATTACCAGAACCAGTTTCATTTTTACTGGCCTTGTTAGAAACCAAAGCCTCCTAGCCAAAGAACATTTAAGCATGGTAAGTCTATTAGAGAGCAGTTCTACGCTCTGATCTTAAACCTCTTTGGGAGAAGGCAAGTTACGGCTAGCAACTGAATTGGATTTGGAAAGATCAGATAGATACTCCTCCTCCTCAAGAAAGGGTGCTGAGAAAGAGTCCTTATTCATGTCTCTCCTTTTAAGATTTTGTTTCCAATCTCTAATTGCAAAGAAAAGAATCCTGAATCGTTTAATTTTTCACCAAAGATCCTCTTCTGAGTAACAAAGACTTGTCAGTTACTACCTCTGCAGTCTGCAAACCCACTAAGAATCTATTACTGTCATCAGGAATCCCAAGCTAACTTCCTCAAATCAAGAAATGGAGCTCTGAAAAAAATTTTTTTTTAAATGAAACACTGCTGTGTGCGGGAGAGGGCACATTAGGGCACACCGCTATCAGGTAATGTTAAGGATCTACTAACAATGGCCACAGTAACAGGGAACTGCATCTGTTTCTGCTTGAAAAATGCTTCAGTAATATCCTGTTTCGGAAGTACTGCATGAATTCCTGGCATGAGGCCTTCAGATATATCAAGGGTGGTTGTTTCCCTTTTTTGAGAGGTAAAAGCCAGGGAGGGAGAGCACCTCACAAGCAACACCAGAGTCTGTGAAGCTTGGCTGCACTTCCTGCTGTGCTATACCAGTATCTTCAGAGACACTATTCACCCCCACCTTGACAGTAGCAAAGCTGGCCTTTCACAGCTGCAGTGACCTAGCTCAGCGTCACTGCTAATATCTACAGCAAAGAGACTTCTACACCCAGGGGAGAACCAGAGAATGACAGAGATGCTGATTTCTAGGCAAAAAGAGAAGAAAAGAAAAGGAAAAAAAAAAAAAAACCTAAAAGGGAAAGAAAAAAAGGAGACCTTACAGATAGTTATGAGCACAAGAAGAATACACAGGTGCCTACCAGAACCTCTACCTTCTCACATAAAAGGTTTTTACACAGTAATACTCATAAACTTATACACCAAAGTGAGCAATGGCCATTACCTTGAATCTGAGCCAGGGTCCAGTGAACAGATCTTGATGCTCGAGGGCAGTCACCCCAAGGCTAGTCTGACTGCTGCCTGGGTCTCAGATCCAAAGCTGTTAATAGCTTCAAAAGTCTCCAGCCCTGACCTCAAGCTACAAACTTCCCTCAAATCAACAGAGAAATAACCCTCTCATATTACAGGCAATATTTCTCACTGCTCCAATGTCCAAGGGTCCTGTAATGTGGCAACATAACTTAGAATGAGGATTTTTAAAAGATTATTCCACTAAATGAAATTTCACTATAAAGGGATATGTAGGTGCTCTAATTAATCCTGAAATTCGTATGTTAATGAATACGGAGGTGGGCAGGAAGGTGGAGGTATTGGCAGGTAATTAAGTCCAGATGAGGTCATGAGGGTGGGGCCTCCCTGATGGCATTAGTGGTTTAAGAAGAGGAAGAGTCCCAGGCTACCAAGATTTGCTGTTTCACCATGTGATGCCCTGTGCCATGTTATGATGCAGAATGCCAGCAGCAAGCTTTTGGACTTCCCAGTCTTCAAAACTGTGAGCCAAATATTCTTTACAAATTACCTGATTCTCAGGTATTTTGTTAAAGCAACAAAAATGGACTATGTAGGTGTCCCTACATAGATGCCATCTTGAAGAGAAACTATGGGAGTGCCTCATCACGCATACATTTGTCTAAGTGCTTTCCTTAACCCAAATGTCCTAATACTCGACATTAGTGTCTGCAAGAAAGCAATGTTTGCTTTCAAAGTTTAAAAAAAAAAAAAGGCCACAGGATTCCTTTCTCTATTAGTCCCTTATCATCCTCCTACCGCTTGAGGGAATGCTCCCAAAACAAGAATTTCCTAGAGTCAAAGCAGACAGAAAACGGAAAACAAATCCTGCTTGTCAGCTTCAGCCTGGAGATGGCATGTCCACTGAGGAACTCAGTAAAAAGCTCTATGCATGGCAGTTACGCAACCTGGCCCAGTGAATCTGCAAATGGCTCTGCCACTCTCTCATGGTAAATAGGGGACTACGGAGGAAAGACAAAGTACCTGTGCTCTCTGGTTTTCTCTCCCTACCAGCAAGTGGCTTATTCTCCCAGTTCTGTTTTGGTACTGTAATGAGGAAGGTTATGTTCCTAGCTGACATTGTGTTTGTTTGTTTTGTAAAGCTTCTGTATTTCTCCAAACCCACAAAGGATACCAGCAGTAACCTGGTTGTCAAGAGAGCTGATATGGAACAAGAACACACAGAAAGTTTTGAAACAAAAGGCAAGTTTTTATCTGGCGGATGTGCAAGCCCGGAGGAAATAAAACAAAACAATGCTTAGTAACAATAAACTTGAAAGAAGTCTTACTTTTAGAAGCCAAGAGAACTATTACCTTAGGATAGTGAGTGAGGGTGTGTGAGTGTGCGAGCGTGTGAGTGTGTGTGTGTGTGGGGGGGGACCGGGAGCAGCAGGAACTGCTGCCCCAGCAGCAGCCAAGGAGGAAATCCCCTGCCAGGAGATGCACCATTACATAAGAGTACAAGTTCAATCACTGTGCTATGGAGACCTGCCAGAAAACCAACCAAAGAGCTGGGGCCTTGTCACCTGCCAGCCTGCATCTGTAGCACCTTATCCTGTCTTCCTCTTCTTCCAGGGAACCAAATTCTGGGCTTTGAGAAGGCTAGCCTCTGCAATTAAGTAAAACTGTGCCATTTGATAATGGTCTTGCTCTCAAGGTTTAAACACTGACCACATACAGAGCTGAGCCCATCCAGGATTTGTTTCACATACCATTTCTATTATAGTATACTAGAACTTACTCTGTAGACAAGAATCCCATCTACAGGCTTCATACTGATATTGTCCTCTATTTAACTAAGCAGTTTCTTTCTTCCTTTCTTTCTTTCTTTCTTTTTAAAGAGAGGACAGTGAGAGAAAGAGAGACAAAGAATCAATTTTATTCAGTTTTTCACATGACCTTCATTGCTCCAACACTTGATTGCATATGTGGTGCTGGGGTTTGAACTCGCATCCTTAGGCATGCCAGGCACACACCGTAACCACTGAGCCACCACTCCAGCCCAACTAAGCAGTGTCTTAAGCACCAAATGGCCACTAAGGAAAGCAAATAACACAAACCAAAATAAGTCGACTTGGTGACCTCCATGAGGACATGTCTAGGTTCTGCCTTATTACACTGCGGCATCCCCAGCAGCAAGCACAGAATGTGTCTGGAGTACATTCTGTATGACATAAATATTTGTGAAACTGAATGAACAAATAAGAGTTGTGCAAATATGCCATAAATGTGTATCTTGGAGAGTTAAGGATGCTCATAATCTCAGAAACAGCCTGAAGTAATTGTGTTTTAAGAAAGTTCTACAAAGGGCTGGAGTGGTGGCTCGGTGGTTATAGTGCTTGCCTGGCATGGGCAAGTACACGGGTTCAAACCCCAGCACCCACATACACAACTAAGTGTCAGAACAACGAAAGCCATGTGTAAACCTCAATAAAACTGATTCTGTCTTTCTCACTATCCCCTCTTAAAAAAAAAAAAAAAAGAAACAAGAAAGAAAGAAAGTTCTACAAAGACTCCAGAACCTATCTATGTGACTATGGAGAAGTTATTAATCTTGTCTAGCTTTAGTCTCAACTGAAAAAATGGGGAAACTAACAATATCTTTTTTCTTTTAAAGAAAGAGAGGACAGTGAGAGAGAGAGAGAAGCAATCTTTTATTTAGTTTTTCACGTGACTTTCATTCCTCTAGACACTTTGCTGTATACGTGGTGCTGGGGTTCAAACTTTAGTACTCCAGCTTGCCAGGCAAGCTCCCTAACCTCAGAGCCACTGCTCCAGCCCGGAAACTAACAATATCCACCTCAAATGAGATCAAATGTGTTATTAAATGAAATCAAAAAGTAAGACTCTCAGCAAAAAGCTTGGCATTCAGAAAATCCTCAAGAAGTTTCCCACATTATTGCTATTAGCGCTACTTTTTTAAATTACTCCTTTCCTGAGGTATACAAATACCCAGCTCTGAGAAAATCTTCATTTCTGGTTGGATATGCATCTAACTAAAAATGCAAAGCTCAGAAAACTCAGAACTCAACGCCAAGGGCATGTCTCTACTAGCCTCCACTAGATGGTGACAATTTGGGTGCGGAATTCCCAAGACAGAAAAAGTTCATATTTAACCCAAGGGTTTCAAACAGTAAAAGAAAAGTATTACTCACTGAGAAGGATGTAAAGACAAGGCACACTCCCCGCCGATCTAGAAAGGAAGTAAACACCTACGAATAAACTGAACTGGGTCATCTTTCCCAGCTCTGTACAGAGCACACACAAACCCAGTTAGCAAGAGCAACAAAGCCCGGCAAGCCGCCTGCCACCGAGAAAAACTTCTGGGGCAACAGCAGCATTAGGCCTCTTTGCTGAGAGGGGAAACTTCCCTCTAACCCGCCCAACACTCGATTTTGACCCCTCCGTTGACTCTGCCCCTTCCAATCCCGTTACAGGTAACTTTTTCCACTTTGCCAGCCGCACAGCCAACACGGTGCAGGAGAGTCAGACTCACACGAATATTTGGAGTCTCTAAAAACCGGATGTAATAAACAAAGTCTATATATATATACATATATATACATATATGTATATATATATCCTACAAAAGAAAAAGACAAGACGTGGCTTCGGTGAGTTTCAGCCCAGATCATAAGAAAAGTTTTTAGGATTAAAAGACCAGACGAAGCACAGGGGTCCAGAAGGCTCCCCGAGTTCCTCAGGAAATCCACCTCCGCTAACCCAGCCCGGCCCGGCGCAGGACCCGACGCTTTATTCGGCTGGAGGGAAGTAACAGTAGTGAAGGGGGCCTCCGCCTACCCGTCCGCACCGACCGGCGGAGCGTGCTGGCCCTTCCGGCTCTGCCCGAGTGCGGGTCACCTAGCGCCCGACCTCCAGCCAGCCGTCCGGTCCTCCCCCCCGCCGGCACAGCCCACAACGCAGTCCCGCCGGGCCGGGCCGCGCCGACACCGGGCTACTGTCGGTGCCGCTGGCAGCCGGGCGGCCGGGTGACAGCAGGCCGGCCCCGGGAACAGATGGCCCGGGCTCCAACCAGTGTCGATCCCGGCGGTGCGCGCCCACCCGCGCCCCTGACAGCCGGCCGGACGCGTCAGTGACACAATGCCGGCCGCGGTGACAACTCACCCGGGAGCGGCGCGGAGACCTCCGGGAGGCGAGCAGTCGCAGCTTCCGCGCCGCGAAATCCGCTCCGGCGCTGCGCGAGCCCGCAACCCTTTCGGGTCTCGGCGAGGCCCCGCGTGCCCTTGTCTGGCTTGCGCTGGCCGGCGCTGCGGGAGGAGGAAGCAGGCAAGAGAAAGGAGGCGGCGAGGCGGTCGCCGGCTTCGGAGAATGGAACGCGGCGGCGGCGGCGGCGGCGGCGCCAGCGTCACTGACCCAGCTGTACCTCACGGGCGGGGGAAAGGCCCCGCGAAGGAGGGAGGAGAAGGGGAGGGGAAGGGGCGGGGCCAGGCGCGCACGCAACAAGCGCCGGCGTCGCGCCGCTGAGACCGCCTGGCAGAGAGGCTCCGCACGCACGCTCTGCCAGCCCGGCGTGACGCCCCGCGGGATGCTACACGGTGATGGTGTGGGGGTGCCTTAAAGGGACAGTCGCCCCGACTGGGCTGGTGTGGACAGACTGGTACCTACTGGGACTGCGCAGAGTTTGTAGCGCTCTCCAGTTCTTGTGCTGTTATTATTATTTAGGTGTTATTTTGGATTATTGGATTACTATCTTTTGCAAAGAAGTGGGTTTCTCTCGGTTTACAAGACTTTGGCAAATGTTGCCTTGTTAGCTCGCCTGACTAATCTCTGAAGCAGGTTATTATCCCCTTATTAAGCAGTACTCCTTAAACTATTGTGAGCAGCCTACCAACCTCAAAACTGCCTCTAGGGGTGAGTGAGTGTGGAAATACAGATCTGGGGCCCCACCTCCAGTCATTCTGATTCAATAAAGCTGGGGTGGGCCTCACGCATGGCCTCACGCATCTGTTTTAACGAGCATTCCCAAGTGATCTCTCAGCGTATTAAAAGAACACAATGGACTGCAAGGTTGAGAAAACGAAACTTTAGAGCAAGGACTGGCAGAGCCACTGGTAGAACCCTGCCACCATCCTAGCCTTTTTCTGCTCCTGAGCCTTGCCTCCTGGGGCTTCTTTTCAGCAAATTCTCTATGTGAGCAGTCTGTGCACTGTATGGCTACATCACTTGGTGGTGACCTCTCTCTATAGACACACCTTGGGCTTATTATGTGTTTACAAGGCATGTGGCCCCCTTGATGGTGGGGAAGGCCCTTTTACTTGCCTCTCTCAGAGGTGTTCAATAAATGTTGAGGCACTCCTGCTTGAAAATCAGCGACAGAGGTGGATATTTAATCTTCTGCCTTCCCTGCAGCTTGGATCAGGCAGGCCTATTCTCCCAGATTTGTTTGTTTTTAAGAGAGAGGGAGAGAGAGAGAGAGAAAGAGAGAATCAACTTTATTTTTTCATCTGGGTCTTGTTTTCTGACACTTAGTTGTGTACGTGGTGCTTGGGTTTGAACCCAGGTCCTCACGAATGACAGGCAAGGGCTGTAACCACTGAGCCACTGCTCCAGCCCTTTGGTTTTGTTTTTTTGCTCTTCCCTTTGTAGTGCTGGGGATGGAAACCAAGGCCTCATGCATGCTCTGCAAGTGCTACCACTGAGATACAACCCTAGCCCAGAATTTTTTATTTCTTTCTTTTGCTAGGTGCCCTGTGCACAAGAGGCAACCCCTTAAGGCCTCTCACCAGGCCTAGTTCTAGAAGGCTTTCAACTGTAAATTAACAAGTTATGTCCTTGGAGAAGCTCAATAAGGCAAGCTGGGTGCCCTCCCCACACCACATGTGCCCTCCCGAAAGAGCCCCCACCTGGTGGTACTCACAGCAACCTGTGCCATGTTGCTGTTACCTTTTCCGTAAGACAGACGCTCCCTTCCTGCTCATTTCCCCCTAGTGGAACAGCATTGCCCAGACCATCACAGGGGTTGAAAAGTAAATACCAGAATTGCCTAGCAGTGCAACAGAGCACAGCAAAACCTATGCCCAGGTAGGAACAGCCCCAGACCAGGGCCAAATCAAGGTTTAGGAAAGGGACAAGAGAAAAGGGTGGAGGAAGAATTGCAGAAGATGAATGGAGAGAAGAAGAAAAAAGAAGAAAGGGTAGAAAGTAGACATTGACATGCGGTCAAATCATCTAGGAAAACAGCTCATTCCCTAATGGTGCAAAGCGGTCAGTTTGGCCACTAACAAATGACTTCATGCAAAACTGCCACCTCAGACATTGTAAAATGTCTTCTGAGACCCTACACAGCTGTTAATCACTACTTAAAATCCTCCCCTGAAACTCAGGCCCATGGAATGAAACCATACTTCCCAGCAAGTCTTTGGGAGTTTAAGGCAAGAGGATCACACATTCAAGTCCAGCCTGGGCAACTTAGCAAGAGTCTGTCTCAAAATAAAAACGAAAATGTCTTATGATGTAGCTCAATGGTAGAGTGCCCTGAGCCACAACTCCCCAACAAGAACCTAGTCCAGGGGCTGGAGCAGTGGCTCAGTGGTCACGGTGCTGGCCCGGCACATGCCAGGACCCTGGTTAGAACCTCAGTGCCACATAAGCAACGCAACGAAGTGTTGGAGCAACAAAAGCCATGTGAAAAACTAAATAAAATTTATTCTCTCTCTCTCTCTCTCTCTCACTGTCCCTCTCTCTTTAAAAGAAAAAAGAAAAGAAAAAAAAAAAGACCAAGTCCAGTGCTATCCACAATCTGGCCCGAATCCTCACTTCCCTCCACATGTTCCAGACCCTAGCCTCCACATACCACTTGCTGGTCTCTAACAAGCCACTGTTGGCACATCTCAGTGCGTGTGCCCAGCTGTTCCCTCTACTTAGAATGCTCTTCCCGCTTTCCAAAGGGAGTGGCACTTTGAGCCTCACTTCAGGTGACTCTCTTCTCCCTCAGTACATGCTGACACATCAGCCTCTTCCCTGCCCTTTGCACCTGCTGCCTGAGGTCACACTTGCCTCCTTATAGACCAAAGCTCAAGCCCCTTCTACTTATGGAACTTGTTCTTCTCACCTCCAAAATGAGGATGGTACTCCCTGGCCTAGAATAGATATTATTTTTATGCCATTGGAGAGATATCCCAAGGACAGGGTTCAGATGATTCTGATTTAGAAGCTGGGCAAGATGCTGCATGCCCATCGCAGGGGCTCAGGAGGTTGAGGCAGGAGGATCCTGAGTTCAAAGACAGCCTCAGTAATTTAGCAAGGCTCTAAGCAACTTGGCAAGACCCTGTCTCAAAATAAAAAATTAAAAGAGCTAGAGTTGTGGCTCAGTAGTTAAGCACCCCTGGATTCAATACCCTGTACCCAAAAAAAATCTGATTTAAAGATTCTCAAATGAAAGAAAACATTATTTTGTTTTTTTCTTTTCATAGTGCTGGGGTTAGAATCCAGGGCCTCATGCATGCTAGGAAAGTGGTCTACATCCTAGCTAGGTCCCTAGCCTGAAATGAACGTAGGCCCTCAAGCATGACAGGCAAGCACTCCACCACTGAGCCACATCTCTAGCCCTGATTTATTATTATTATTATTTATTAAAAAGTTTAAGGGGCTGGAGCAGTGGTTTAGCAGTTGGAGCACTTGTTTGGCATGCACAAGGACCCCAAGTTCAAACCCCAGCTGAGTGTCAGAAAAACAAAGGCCAGATGGAAAAAATAAATAAAACTGATTCTCTCTTTCTCTCTCTCTCTCTCATTATCCCTCTCTCTTTAAAAAAAAAAGTTTAAAATTTTAAAAAATATTTTAAAAAAAATCAAATCAACATATAACTAACATGCCACCAATTCATAGTTTAAATATATAATTGTGCATTTACAGTATACAGTTTGCCAGATGCAAAGGCACACACCTGCAAATCCCAATGAAGCAGGAGACTGCGGCAGGAAGATCACAAGTTCGAGGCCAGTCTTGGCAACTTAGCAAGAGTGTCTCAAAATAAAGATAGAAAGGGCTAGAGATGTAGTTCAGTGATATAGAGCACTTGTCTAGCATGTGTGAGGTCCTGAAATCAGTCCGATACCAAAACAGAAGTGTACAATTCTTTTTTTAGCATTGTTACAGTGTTGTACAAACATTACCACAATCAATTTTGAACATTTTTCATGACCCGAAAAAGAAACTATAGATTCCTCCCTCCTCTTCCTCTTCTCCTCCACCTTCCTCCCCAGGAAACCAATGATCTGCTTTCTGTCTCTGTAGATTTTCCTATTCTGAACACTTGGGATAAATGGAACTATACAATATGTAGCCTTCATAACTGATTGTTTTTGTTGTTTTTTATGCCTAACAATGAATTTTAAGACCACACCTAAGTTTTAATTTTCACTTATTTATTTAGACTTTCCCTTATTCTGAAAGGATTAAAGATGGGGCTGGAGATGTGGCTCAGCGGTTTTGGCACTTGCCTGGCATGCACGAGAACCCGGGTTCAAACCCCAGCACCACATACACAACAAAGTGTCTGAGCAATGAAAGTCATATGAAAAACTAATAAAAGTGATTCTCTTCCTCTCTCTCTGTTAAAAAAATGGATTAAGGATGGCCCTTCTTGTAAATATTCCTGGATTCTTCCATAACTCCAATATTATTTTATTATGTGTGTGTGTGTGTGTGTGTGTGTGTGTATAAATTTTCTTTTAAGAGTGCTGAGGATTACCCTAAGCCTACTAGGAATGAACAAGAGTAGTAGTAGAAAGTCATATGAAAAACTAATAAAAGTGATTCTCTTCCTCTCTCTCACTATCCCTCTCTGTTAAAAAAAATGGATTAAGGATGGCCCTTCTTGTAAATATTCCTGGATTCTTCCATAACTCCAATATTATTTTATTATATGTGTGTGTGTGTGTATGTGTGTGTGTGTGTGTGTAAATTTTCTTTTAAGAGTGCTGAGGATTACCCTAAGCCTACTAGGAGTGAACAAGAGTAGTAGGCAAGCCCTCTATCACTGAGCTACACCTTATAGTCCCCAAGACTTGAAATCTAAACATGGGAGAATACCAGAGGAGTTAGACTGGCCCTGGCTGAGAGCAAGTGGAGGAGACAACTATCCCAGTTTGGCTGGCATTAGGGGGATTCCAGGGATGTGGGACTTCCAGTGTTAAAACTAGGACAGTCTCTCAGGCAGACTGGGATGAGTGGATGCCTCCTATAGGAAGACTCTGGAGGTGGGGTGTTGCTTCTTCATCTCTAAGACTCTAATAAGGAGCACGTCCACCTGCAGGAGGACAGAGGAGCTTGGTTCCCTGACAATGAGGAAGAGAAGGACTCAGAATAAGCATATGGTACCTCTATTATTATGCATATTACATATAACAGCAATAACAACAGCTACTGTCAATAGAGCACCCACTGTTTGCCAGGTACTTGGTAGGAACTTTATCTCTGTAACCTCTTTGGCAAAAATCCTCCAAGTTAAGTATCATTTTATGCAGGAGGATCAGAGAGATGTTTATGTCTATAACTTGTCAAAAACCACGTAGCAGATATGTTGTAAAACCAGAATTGATTCTTGTTTGTCTGTACCAAAGGTCACACCCAAATAAACAGGGCAGACCCTCCTATTCCCAACAAAAGCCACAAAAATGACTGAAATTGTCTTTCTGTTTCTCTTGATCTAAAAGTGCTTTTTTTTTTTTTGCATGCCAGCCTAATTTTATCCCTGCAAACAATCCCATAAAATGGGAAGACATAATTATCCCTCAATTTTACCTACAAGGAAGTCAAAGCACTAACAGGTGACTTGGCTTGTCTGAGCTCACCAGGAACTAGCATAAGTTTCTTGTTTCAGTTCAAGATTTCTTGGGCAGCCCTCAGATCCTGTGAGACTAAACCTGCTTGCCCCCAGGAGGAAGAGAAGTATTCAGTCCCCCTTACCACAGCAAGTGGGAGTTCAACATGGGTGGGCTGGGCGGGGCTTAGTCACCCTAAGCTGAGGGGCAGCCCCTTCTCCAGAGGATAAAGAGCCCCAGCTCAGGCAGTTATCTGAATCTGGAAGTCAGCACCATCAACAAGGCATCCCTCCTTAGAGTTTGTGGAGAACCTGTGAGAGCCAGGCTTGGATGTCCAATCCCTACAGGCCTGGATCAGAGGAGGCTTTGCAGAGGTCAGAGCTCAGACTGTGACTGTGATTCCCTGCTCATCCCCACATGACCTGAGGCCTAGAAAATGTGCACAGTCCACAGGTGTGAGTAAGAGAGCAACCCAGCCTCTTCTGCTTTGCTTTTCTTTTTCTTACAAAGAGAGACGGACAGCGTGAGAGAAAGACAGAATCAGCTTTATTTAGTTTTTCGTGTGGTCTTCATTGCTCAGACACTTTGAGGTATACGTTGTGCTGGGGTTAGAACTCATGTACTCGAGCATGCCAGATAAGCACCGTAACTGCTGAGCTACCGCTCCAGCCCCTTGGCCCCATTTTTCAGTTGAAGAACAGCCAAGACAGAAAGGGAACATCCATCTGCTATACCCCCAGGAGGTTACCCAGTAGGAGAATGCCAGGTGCTCCCTGCTGTACACACACATGCACACACCTTGGGGCCAGCCAAACTGATTACATTTGCACAAGGGCTGGGCAGCACCTCTGGAAGACAGCCTGAGTGAAAGGATGAAGGGACTGGGGGCAGCTGATGGCCTGAGGCCCTTCTTGACACAGTCACAATCCCACCCCACAGCTCCAGATCATTTGACACCAGTTCTCTTGGGAACTGTCTTCCTTAGGCTTGCCCTGATGGTTCATTTTCCTGTGGTTTAATGGTGAGAAGAGAGGAATGCATGATTGGTGCTGCTAGCTCTGAGCAGCTGGTGAATGGAGGAACAGGGCAGCCTCCTCCTTCAGATTGTCAGAGGAAGCAGGGACAAGGCTGTGATCTTTCTGAGTTGATTATTAAACATAGCCTTTATTAAAAATTATCAGTACAGTAGCACATGCCTGTAATTCCAGTAACTTGGGAGACTGAGGCAGGAGGATCTGAAGTTCGAGGACAGCCTCAGCAACTTAGTAAGACCTCCCCAAAGTAAAAAAAAAAAAAAAAAACCAACTAATCACATCCTAATTATTATTTACTACACTGTGAGGTATGGGAGTGGGGCACTAGAAATCAGGGGCTCTACCACTGAGCTACATCTCCTTTTCATTTTCACTTACTTATTTTTGTGTGTGTGTGTGGCACTGGGGATAGAAGCCATGGCCTTCTGCATGCTAGGCAAGCATTCTACGGTGGCGTGGCGGTATATCCTCAGCCCTTATCTTTCATTTTGAGACAAGTTCTCACTAAGTTGCCAAGGCTGGTCTTCATCTTCCCTCAGCCTTAGAAATAGCGGGAATTACAAGCATGCACCACCACCTGCCTCCCTAACCCCTTTTATTTTTTATTTATTTATTTTTTTATTTGGAGACAGGGTCTCACTGAATTTTCCAGGCTGGCCTTGAGTTTGTGATCCTACTTCATCCTCCCAAGTAGCAAGGACTGCAGATGACTGTGTTGTACTCACATATGCTTTCAAGTTTATCTACATCCATTTTTTCTGTTTTGTTTTGTTTTGCTTTGCTTTGTTTTGTTCCTGGGGATTGAGCTCAGGGGGCACTTAACCAATGAGCCACCCCGCCCCCAGCCTGTTTTATTTTTTATTTCAAGACAGGGTCTTGCTAAATTGCTTAGAGCCTTAGGGCCTCACTAAGTTGCTGAAGCTGGCTTTGAACTTCTGATTTTCCTGCCTCAGCCTCCACAGCTGCTAGGATTACAGGCATTCGCCGCTGTGCCTGGTTCTACATCTATTTTATCTGTATGCTAGGAATACTATAGATAGGAATATTATGGTACTTAGCATCTTTTCCCAAGTCCATGTTCAATAACATCAGGTTGATAGCTTAAAATCAGACAACCTAGGAGTATTTCTACCATACAAACTACTAAATGCTATGAATCACCCCTCCCACCCCAAGAACAGTTGTTAAACATTTACAACTGAAATATGAAACATTTACAACTGGAAACTGAAAGCGTCCAGGGTGTGTCTGCAGAAATCCGTATGCTGGAATAGTGGAAGAGGTGAACCCAGCCCATGAACCCAGCCCAGGTGGCCCAGGCCAGGCTGACCTTGCTCACCAGCAAGGTCCGGGTGAGTAAGAGTAGGGGGCTGGATGATTACCCCCTGGGAGGCAGCCAGACCCAGAGTCTCTCCAAGTAACAGGGAAGGTGGGTCCAAATGCTTGATGCTCTCATATGTGGAAGCTAGAGAGGAAAAAGGAAAAGAAGGAGGGGCCTCATGAAAAACAAAAGGAGATCAGCAGAATAGAGCAAAGGGACAAGGGGAGGGAGGAAGTACTGGGGAGTGACATTGGTCAAATGGTATTGTTATGGGCTGGAGTGGTTGCCTGGCGGTTATGGAGCTTGCCTGGCATGCTCGAGTACACGGGTTCAAACCCCAGCACCATGTACACAACGAAGTGTCTGAGCAACAAAAAGCCATGTGAAAAACTAAATAAAATTGATTTTGTCTTTCTCTCTCTCACTGTCCCTCTATCTTTTAAGAATAAAATAAAAAAAGAAAAAATGATAGTTATATTGTATGCACATACTAACTTGTAACAACAGATCCCACCATCACGTACAACTACAATGCACCAATAAAAAATGTGGAGAAAAGGGGCTGGAGCAGTGGCTCGGCGGTTACCCTGCTTGCCTGGCATGTTCAAGTACGCAAGTTCAAACTCCAGTACCATGTACACAAGGAAGTGTCAGAGCAATGAAAGTTATATGAAAAAATAAATAAAAATTGCTTCTTTCTCTCTCTCTCTCTCACTGTCCCCTCTTTCTTAAAAAAAAAAAAAATATGGAGAAAAAATAGCTAAAAGAATACATTTAAAAATTTTCACCACAAAAAAAGAGTATGGATTTGTTGATTGGCCTAACACAGTGTAAACACATTTAAAACATTGTATTTTAAATATGTATAATAATTAATTTTCAGTTACAAATTAAATAATTTTTCTAATTATTTATTGCATTCTATACCTAGTTTATTTATAAAGAATCCAATCAAGAATCACTTTGCAGGGACTGGAGTGGTGGCTCAGTGGTTGGAGCGCTTGCCTGGCATGCATGAGGACCTAGATTCGATCCCCAGCCCACATATACAACTAAGTGAAAAAAAAAAACAAAAACCAGATGAAAAACTAAATAAAACTGATTCTTTCTCTCTCTCTCTCACTCTCCCCCTCTATACAAATAAATAAATAACCCTGTATTGTTCCCTCATGCCCCTTTCCAGCAATCTCCGCTTCCCTACTCCAAAGTGTGTGTGTATGTGTGTGTGTCTGTCTGTCTCTCTCTCTCTTTAAAAAAGAAAAAAAATAAAAGAAATCACTTTGCAGGGGTGGTGGCTCAGTGGTTACAGTGCTTGCCTGGCATGTGCAAGAACTCAGGTTCGAACCCAGCACCACATACCCAATTAAGTGTTGGAGCAACACAGGCAGATGAAAAACTAAATAAAGTTGATTTTTTGTCTGTCTCTCTCACTCTAAGATTTTTTTTTTTTTAAGAAAGAGGGACAGTGAGAGAGAAAGAATCAATTTTATTTAGTTTTCACATGGCTTTCGTTGCTCAGACACTTTGTTGTATACGTGGTGCTGGGGTTTGAACTGTGTACTCGCGCATGCCACTTGAGTACCACTGAGCTATTGCTCCTGTCCCTCTCTTTAAGATTAAAAAAAAAAAAAATCACATTCATATTGTAAGAGCTGGGTGTGGTGACCCATGCCTTTAATCCTAGTGGCTCAGGAGGCTGAGGCAGGAGGATTGCAACTTCAAAGCCAGCCTCTGCAGTTTAAGGAGGATCTGAGTAACTTAGGGAGACCCTGTCTCAAAATAAAAAGCAAAAAGAGCTGGGGATGTGGCTCAGTGATAAAGTATTCCTGGGGATAATCTTGGGTACCAAAAAAAAAAAAAAAGTGCTGAAAGGAGAGAAATGAGGAGTTAGTGATCAATTAGTTGAGTTTCAGTTTGGGAAGATTAAAAGTTTTGAAGATGACGTTATTGATAGTTTAAAAATGTGAATAAAATTAAATCCACTGCACTGTACACTTAAAATGGTTAAAATGTTAAATTTTATGTTATACATATTTTACCACAATAAAATGGGGAACACACACACACACACACACAATGAGAAAAAGAAAAAGAAATGTTTAATGCCGGTACCATTGAAATGCACTACGAAGACTTTTTTTTTTTTTTTTTGGCAGTGCTGGGGATGGAACCCAGGGGCACTCTACCAGTGAGCTACATTCTCCGCCCTTTTTATCTTTTAAAATCTTGAGATAGGTTCTTGCTAAATTGCCGAGGCTGGCCTCAAACTTGAGATCCTCCTGCCTCAGCCTCTCCCAGCCCTCAGTCTGGCCTGGCGAGATAGCCGGCCAGCGCCACAGCAACCGGCTTTTGTTGTTGTTTCTCTTTCGTTTCCCTAAAAGAGTTGGATCCTGAGTTACCAGGGGAGATGAAGTTGCACCAGCCCTAGAGGAAGCTTGCCCGCAAGAAGGGGCTGCTTGTCCGGTCCCTTGTGAATGCCTGCCCTCTAGTGGTGCGAGTGAGAATGCAGGCAGCTGCCCTCAGGCCCGTGGCACGATTCTCTTAACCCTTTCCCTTCTCAGGGTGCAGCCACAGTGCACCCAGGCATGGATTGCAGGACAGCAGGGACAACGCTTGTGCCTTAGACAGATGAGCCATGGACAGAAGCACCTCCTTCAAACCAGAGGTTCTCAACCATCGCCTCAGAACCCATGCTCCCTTTGGAGGGCAACTACTTGATGAAGTCCTCTTACTACCGTGAAGTGAAGGTCATGATACATAACTGCCTACACACATAATTGAAAAAAATCAATAAATGAATGCATATGTTCAGCAAAAGACAGGTACAAGAATATTCATAGCACCATTATTCATAACAGCTAGAACCTGGAGACACCCCCAAATCTCCACCTTTAGTAGAGTGGATAAATAGGTTGTGGTATGTCCATACAATGAAATAGTATGCATCAGATGAGAATGAGCAAACTTCCAATTCACACAAAGTGGATGAAAGTCATAAATAGGTTTTGAAATAAGCCAGACATACACAAAAGTCTACACTGTGTTTCCATCATAAACCAAGAAATTATGTGTGAGGGTAAAATATAAGCAAAGACAGTTTTATTTGGGTGCAGAGTAGATTTGCAAATTGGGAACACAGGCAAGTGCTCCACAGTGGAAAAACAGGACTGTGGTTTCTATGACATAAAGAAGCTCTTTGGGAAAGATAAGCAGGATTGACATAAATTCAGCTTGGAAACCAGGTAGTTATAGGTTTTGAAAACCCCTTGAAATATCCTAATCAAGGTGCTGGCTCAGCAGTTGGAGCATTTGCCTGGCATGCACAAGGACCCAGATTCAAATAAAATTGATTCTCTCCCTCTTTCTTTGTTTTCTTTTCAAAGAGAGAGAAGGACAGTGAGAGAGAGAGAGAGAGAGAGAGAGAATCAATTTTAATTAGTTTTTCATGTGGCTTTTGTTGCTCTGACGTTTTATTGTGTATGTGGTGCTGGGGTTCAAATCCTTGTCCTCGTGCATGCCAGGCAAGCACCATAACAGCTGAGCCACCGCTCCAGCCCCTCCTTCCCTCTCTAAAAAATAAAAATAAATAAAAAAAGAAAGAAAAAGAAAAGAAATGTCCCAATCAAGAAGCAGATTAGCATCAGACCTGGTGGAGCAAGTCTGTAATCCCAGTGGTTGGAGAGGCTGATGCAAGAGGATCACAATTCAGAGCCAGTCTCAGTAATTTAGCAAAGCCCTAAATAGCTCTGCAAGACCCTGTTGCCAAATAGAAAGGACTGGGGATGCAACTCAGTGGCTGAGCACCCACGGATTCAAATGGATTCAATCCCTGGTACCAAAAAAAATTTTTTTTAAAAAGCAAACTGGCTAATCCAATACTTTAGAAGTTTTAAGTGTTAGAGTCCAGAAAATTGTTCCCTTTGGTGGATTCAGATTCTGAAATGATGTCTATTTATCCTTGTCAGAAAAATCTCTAAGGCTTAGAAAAGAATGTTTTCTTTTTGACCATTCTGAAGCCATTTTGATTTTTATGTTGTCATGGTTTATGTCAACAAAGGTAGGCAAAGTGAAGGTGTCAGAAGCCAGGATAGAAGCTATCTTCAGAAGGAGCTATGACTGGGAATGGGCTTTCAGTGTGCTGAAAATGTCCTGTTCTGCAGCTTCTCTTTTTTGGGGGTGGGGGTGGGGTGCTAAGGATCAAAACCTGAGCCTTGTACTTGCTATGCACACATATTACCACTGAGCTATACCTCCAATCCAGTCTTGTTTTGTTTCTTGTTTCTGGATTTCTTTTTTGTTTTATCCCCGGTATTGGTACTGGGAATTGAACTTGGTGGCAATTCACTACTGAGCTACATCCTCAGCCCTACTTTTCTTTATTTTGAAACAGTCTTGCTAAGTTACCTAGACTGGCCTCCAATTTGAGATCCTCCTGCCTCTGCCTCCCAAATAGCCAAGATTACAGGTATGTGCCACTGCACCTGGCCTATTTTGCTTCTTGATCTGAGTGGTAGTTATGAAGTATGTTTGTTTAGGGAAAAGTTTGTAGAGGTGTACATTTATGATTTGTATACTCTTTTTTTTTTTAAAGAGAGAGGTACAGTGACTGGCGCAGTGGCTCAGTGGTTACAGTGCTTGCCTGGCATGTGCAAGGACCCAAGTTCAAACCCCAGCACCTCGTACACAACTAAATGTCAGAGAAACAAAGTACACAACTAAATGTCAGAGAAACAAAGGTCAGCTGAAAAACTAAAATAACAATGATTCTCTCTTTAAGGGGGGTGAGGGAGGGACAGTGAGAGAGAGGGAGAGCGAATCAATTTTTTATTTAGTTTTTCATCTGGTTTTCGTTGCTCTGACACCTCATTGCGCACATGGTGTTGGGGTTTGAACTTGAATTTTCACATATGCCAGGCAAGTGCCATAACCACTGAGCAACCGTTCCAGCCCTGCTTTGTGTACATTTTTAAAAGTATGTAATTATTTAACAAAACTTTTATCAAAAAAATCAATCGATAACACAGTGCTTTAACTGCATGATGAGAAGGAAAGCAAAGGCTGTGTTGTCGTGGCTACAGCAGTTACACAGACAGACAGATGTAGCTGTGTGGTTAGTAATTGCCCAGTGACGTTTTGCAATGTCTTTGCGGGCCTAGTCGTTTTCTGAAATTATGAGTTATCAGTAAAGTGCTATAAAGTACAGTACACTTTCTGCAGTTTATATGTGTTAAATAAAAATTACAGAGGGAGGGGGAGGGCAGCGGCAAATACCTGCAATCCCAGCGGCAGAGGAAGTTGAGGTGGCTGAGACTGGAGGATTTCAAGTTTGAGGATAGTCTCAGTCACTTAGTGAGACCCTCAACAACTCAGTGAGACATTGTCTCAAAATTAAAAATAAAATAAAACGGGCTGGGGATGCAGCTCAGTGGCGAAGTGTCCTTGGGTTCCATACCCAGTTCCAAAAAAAGAAAAGAAAATTACAGGAAGTTACTGTTTTGGACTAAGGTCTGGCACTGGGCCTCAACAGACTTAAAAAAAAAAAAAAAGATGGAGTTACTCAGACTAGTGCTGGGTCTCAGGGCCCAGTTCTCAGCAGGTGGAGTGGGGATCCATTGGCATGATAATTGAGTTCCCTCCGCCTGAATCCTTACACACAAAAAAGGTAACTAGTATTACCCCATCTGTTATTTTTCTATTCTTCTGTCTCCCATCGCTGCCTTACAAAGAAAGTAACTTTGAAATGATAGATTCACTTTTGTTTTGTTTCTGCTTTTTTTTTTTTTTTTTTTTTTAGCTCTTCCCCGTCTCGAAAAATCAGCTTTCTGTGTTTTAAAATAGAACACTTATTCTATTTGATGGAATGAAGTGTTGCCTGTTCCTGGAATTGAAAATAAAACCAATTAAGTTTTTTGGTTTTTGTTTTTTTTTTTTGCTAATTAAGTTTTTAAACTAAATTGTTTAAGACTTTTTCCTTTGATACGTGGTAGGTTTTTTGTTTGTTTTAAGAGAAGGATAGAGTGGGAGAGAGAGAGAAAACCAATTTTATTTAGTTTTTCATCTGGTTTCCATTTCTCCAACACTTAATTGTGTATGTGGTGCTGGGGTTTGAACCTGGGTTCTTGCACATGCCAGGCAAGCACTTTAACCACTGAGCCACTGCCTGGATATGTGGTAGTTGTATATCTGGTCTTAGAGAATTTTTTATGTGTATAAATATCTGGTGTGTATATGCAGAAGTCTGTGGAATACAGGATGATTGTTTGCTGGGCAAATATAGGATGATTGTTTGCCTGTCTATTTTAGGGCTAGTCCTCCCTCCTTTGTGAAATGGAGATGGTGGGAAAGGCTGGTGTTACTTATTGGGGAAGTTTGTTTTGAAGATTTTTTTTTTTTTTGGTACTGGGGACCTAATCCAGGGGCGCTTTACCACTGAACTACACCCCCAGTCCTTTTTTTATTTTCTATTTTGAGACAGGGTCCCACTAAGTTGCTAAGGCTGGCCTCAAACTTGCTATCCTCCTGTCTCAGCCTCCTGAGTCACTGGGATTACAGGCAAGAGCCACTGCACCTGGCAGTTATGAAGATTAAGTGAGTTCATTTGTTAAAATGCTTGGACTGTCTCAGGAAAGCAGGGTGTAGAGACTCTAAACCTTGGTCCTTATGTTCCGACAAAAGAAAATTTAAAGTTAGACACCAAAAGCTGTCCAATAGAACTTTATTATAAGTGTTGTGGTTTGGATGAAAGGTGTCCCCAAAAAGCTCATGAGAGACAATGCAGGAAGGCTCAGAAGCAAAATGATTGGGTTATAAGAGCCTTAACCCAATCAGTGAGTTGATCCCCTGGCAACTATAAGCTGGTAGGGTGTGGCTGGAGGAGGTGGGTCCTTGGGGTATGCCTTTGGGGTATATATTCCATATCTAGTGAAACTCCTCTTAGCCATCGCTTTGGCCCCTTAGTTTCTCTCTCTAAATCTATGAATATTTGCTTTGCAATTTTAAAGCACTTAAGAACTCTGAAGAGTTCTAATAATTCCCTGATATGCTTTATTGCAATGTTCATATATACACTTTTTTTTTTTTGTAATAATTTACTGACAACATTAACTGCCTGAGGAACATCAGTTCCTGTCCTGGAATTTAGAACTGAGTTATTATTTATACAGCCAAGGACAGAGTAGTCCTCTTAATGGGGGTCCCAGAGCTCCCCTCTGTATAGCCCCTTCTCTCTCCTGTAGTTGCTGCTGCTGTCTCTGTAGCTGCCAGGAATCTGGGGTCAGCAGTGCTTCAGACTGTCTTGGATATGCATATGCATCGCAGGGCACCGGCATGGTGTTCCCAATGCCTGCCCCAACCTCTGTGTTCTGTCACCAAGTGTCTTATCTCTGCTGCACTGGCCCGTTGGATTTCACTTACCAAACACAAGTTCAGAGATAAAATTGTTAATAATTTGAAGACGAAGGCTGGAGAGATGGCTCATTGGTAGAGCACTTACTTGCCTGGCATGCCCAGGAACCTGGGTTCAAACCCCAGCACCACATACATAACTAAGTGTTGGAAAAACAAAACCAGATGAAAAAATAAATGAAATTGACTCCCTCTCTCTCTCCAAACTCTTTTTAAAAAAAAATTTAAAGATGGCGACAGGAGAGCTATCAGGGTCCTTCCAAACATAAGAGCTTTTACAATTGCATAGGTCAGATGCCCAGGAGCTGGCTCAGTGCAAGGCGATAATAGGCAGCACATGACGTGGGGTCCATGGTAGGTACTGTAAGTATCCACTGGCCTCTTAGAGGCTTCAGGAGGTTTCTGGGTGCAGGGGCACAGGCCTGTAATTCCAGCTACTCAGGAGGCGGAGGCAAGAGGATCACAAATTCAAGGCCAGCTCACCAATTTAGCAAGATGTTAAAATAAAAAAATAAAGCCGGACACAGTGATGCATGCCTGAAATCCCAGTGACTCCAGAGGCTGTGGCAGGAGGATCACAAGTACAAAGCCAGCCTCAGTAACTTAGTGAGGCCCTAAGCAACTTAGTAAGACCCTGTCTCCAAATAAAAAAATGAAAAAGGGCTGGGAATGTAGCTCAGTGGTTAAGTGCCCCTGCATTCAAATGCTGGTACCAAAAATAAAATAAATAAAAATAAGTTTTTTTTAAAAAAAGGACTGGAGACATAGCTTTAGGGGTAATGTGTCCTAGAGTTGATCCCAAGTACCACCAAAACAAAAAAAATCAGGAGGCATGTAGAAAGGGGAGTTAGGAGACTCTAGAGCCACAGTGTTAGAATCAGCAGAGGCCTCCCCTGCAATTCCACAGAGGACTCTGCACTCCAACGCCTGTCCACAGGGACCGCATAGGGTTACTCAGGTAGTGCCACCTCTGAGGCCCCCTAACTGTCACCTGTCTCTCCCTGAGCTCTCTCTACTTGCTGCTCTCACACCAATGCTTTTCCTGAATTCACTCCAACTTTTTCCCTCCTCTGGCTCTTCTAACCATCCCTAGTCGTGCCTGCCACACACACACACACACCCCCACCCCGCGCAGATTGTTTGGGGACAGGCCCAGATCTTTGGTGGTAAGAAATCCTTTCATAGAAAAATTAATTTCAGGGGAAATAGATGAAAACTCTTCTCCCAAAGACAAAGAATAAATGGAAAAAACATGGCAAAGGGAAACAGGCCTCAAAATGCAAATACCTTTTGAAGCCTTCAGTGAAATCCAAGCTGCTGGCCTCTGAACAGCTTGCAGGAATGTTGTTGCAGCTTCTGAAGTCACCACCCAAGAACAAGTGGGGTCTTGAGCTGAGCTAAACAATGACAGCAGAGAGCATTTGCTCTGCAAGTGAAATGTCTTGGCCCAGACGTGCATTGCCAGCGATGACTCTGGGGCTGTGGCTTCTAATAAATTAAAAGTGTGTGAAAAGAACGTCCCACATTCATAGCAACCATGCAAGGCAGGAATTATTAGCCCTGCTCTACAAATAGAACCTAAGTGCTCAGAACAATCAAGTAAGCGGCTCAAGTCCACCAGCCAGTAAGCACAGGAGTGAGGATTCAAACCTGGATCTGCCTGGCTGCAATCCTACACTCTTTTCCACACCGTGGGATAAGGTGTCCTCTTTCTAAAGAGGACCTAAGTAGGACAGTGTTGTCAGTCAAGTGGATGTGCATTTTTGTTAAAGAATTAATTTTATTTAGTTTTTCATGTGGCTTTCGTTGCTCCAGCACTTCGTTGTGTATATGGTGCTGGGGTTCGAACCCGCATACTCACGCACACCAGGCAAGCATTGTAACTGCTGAGCCACTGCTTCAGTCCCAGGATGTGCATCTTTTATCATGTCCTTTCAGGTCTCCTGGCCCCTCTCTTTTCATTTTGTGGTGATGGGGATCAAACCCAGGGCCCCACACATGCTAGGCAATCAGTCTACCACTGAGCTACACCCCCAGCCCAGACCTTTCCTTTTCACTCATTCCTTCTTTGCCCTGACTCGGTTACCTCATGCTTGGAATAGGCAATGGTGGAATTCGAGGTGTGCCTGCGGAGATAGATGTCTTCTGGTTGGCGCATCTCTCTGGTTCCACCAATCGCTTATTCCAAGATGAAGTAAGATCAGCTTTGCCTGAGCATATGGGCTGTGCATTTCTGGAGCCTACATTATTTTTTTTTTTTAAAGAGAGAGAGAGAGAGGGAGAGAGAAAGAGAGAGAATCAATTTTATTCATTTATCCATCTGGCCTTTGTTTCTCTGATACCCAGTTGTGCACACGGTGCTGGGGCCTGAACCCAGGTCCTTGTGCATGCCAGCAAGCACTCCAACCACTGAGCCACTGCTCCAGCCTCTGAAGCCTACATTGTTTCTGCCATTTCTCAAATCCTAAATCCTTGGCAAATTTCAAGCATTCAGTTATTCCTTTTCTGGAAACAGGGAGGCTGAGTGTGAAGCTGGGAGAGAGAGGACCGTGCTTTAAGCACTCTGCAGGTGAGGCGTCAGGGAGGTTTTCGCAGGGTTGCTTGCTCTCTCTTTGTCCTTTCTTTAATATTTGAAAGGACTCGCTGTGATTCCAGTCCCCTGGGGCCCTCAGTGGGATCCCCTAAAGACCCTTGTCATCTCATCCCTCCTTAGCCATCCATCAGCGCAGTATCTACAGGTCTTTGCTCAGAGCCATTCAAATCCCAGTCTGCGCCTGCTGCCTGCCCAGCTCTCTGAATGCTGTCGATCCACAGCAACATCTGCTCCAGAGGCTTTAATCCTGCATTTGGAAAATTTCCCTTCCAAAGTCTCTGGCCTGGCACCACTCCCAGCCCCAGTCAGCAAAGAGCTGCAGTATTTATGTGGTTTTTCCAGCAAGGGCTCTGCATGGTCTCGGGAACAGCTTTGATCTCTGTGTTGCTGGGGAGGGCTGAAAACGGAGAAAGGAGGAGTAAAGATGAGAAGAAAAGAAGGCCTGCACACACTTGCTCCTGCCTGAGACCTTCCACCCAGCACCTGAAGGCACGGGCAGCCTCGAGGTGGCGATGGGTGTGATTGGCACATTTGACTTTCAACTTTGATACTAACCCCCAGGCAGAAATTGTCAGTTCAAGCAGTATATTGTGGAATTTGGAGTGAAGGAGAGCGTCTTCAACGACACATTTCTAGCTTTTGGAGTTAGGAAGTATCTATGCATGCACCTTTTCATTTAGTTTATGGGGCATTTAAATATTTTGTGATGGTATTAACAAAGACACTGCCTACAGTACTGCAGTTTGGGTTCATCAAGGATTATTCTAAAGTTTTACCTATAACATGCATCAGAAGAGGATGAGGCTTTTGTGACAAATGATGCTGTGGACGCTTGAAGTCAAGAAGTAATCCCAGCTACTGGGATGTGGCTTAGTGGTAGAGCATTTACCCGACATGCTAGGAGACAGGGAAGCCCTGGTTCAATCCTCAGCACTGCAAAAAAAAAAAAAAAAAAAAAATACAGAAAACAAAAACGAACAGGAGGGCTGGAGCAGTATCTCAGTGGTTATGGTGCTTGCCTGGCATGTGCAAGGATGCGGGTTCAAAGCCCAACATCACATACACAAAAAGTGTCAGAGCAACAAAAGCCACATGAAAAGCTAAATGAAATTCATTCTCTCTCTCTCTCTCTCTCTCTCTCACTGTATCTGTCTTTTAAAAAAACAAACAACAAACAAAAAGCTCACAAGAAGTAATGTGACAAAGGTCACAGTAATTTTGCAGAGAAAACCACATAATTAATAATATAAATCCTGGGCACAGGCGGGCTGGCCTGTAATTCCAGTGACTTGGGAAGCTGAGGGAGGAGGATCTCAAGATTGAGGCCAGCCTTGACAATTTAATGAAACCCTTTCTCAAAATTAAAAAAAAAACAAAAAACCAAAAAGTAAAGGGGTGGGGATGTGGCTCAGTGATAGAGTGCCCCTGAGTTTCATCTCTATTGCCACAAAAACGTATAATGACTCCCAGGTCCCAATTTATGAAACTCAGGGATCTAGTTTCCGTGTGAGTTGTTCTGGCCTCAGAACCCAACAGCAGGACCACCAGACCCTTTACCCTATTCCCAGGATTCAAAAGCCCTTATAATTCCTGTTCCCAGTGGGCCTCTGAGGCCTTTCTAGAAACTGAGTGTTCACTTTACAAAACTAGCCTAGAATCTCCCGGACTCCCCCAGAGCTGGCCTCAGGCCCAGCGCTTCGATTCTAGCCTTCCGGATGTCCAGTGCTTCCCAGAGCCCTCAGACTCTTAGCAACCCCAGCCCAGGTCTCCTAAGACTGGCTCCTTCATCGGACTCTCAAGCAGGATTAGAGGCTCTCCTCGGCTTTTACATCCCCAGCCTAGAGGCCTCTTCCCTCTCTCCCTGAAATTGGCATTACTTCCCCCCGTATGCATTATAATTGTATGCATTATAATTATACGTAATAGCGGGCTTTGTTGTCACATATTCACACATGCACTTAGCAATTTGGTCCATGTCATTTCCCAGGACCTCCCCTTTCCCTCCCCTGCTCCCTTGCCTGGCCCCTTTCCTCTACTCTGCTGTTCTCCCTTCTGTTGGAACTGGCATCACTGGAGGGGAAAATGGGCACAGGTTGGACTCTGAGTGCTTCTTTTCTGTGGCAAGGACTCGATGGAAGCTGAGGGGTTGCCGGCTCACTCCTTCCTGTCATTTTTAACTCAGCGGGCATCCCTATGAGCATCACGACTCTTTCTTGTGCTCTTATGGACTTTCATGACACTTCCAATGCTTTACTGGTCCACTGCTTCAGTTAGGATTACTTTGACAGAGATCAGGCTGCTGGCTGAATCACTCTTGGCAGCGGCCGGAGCTCCAGCTGGCACGTCTATGTTAAAAGTAGAAAGGAAAGGGGGGCTAGAGTGGTGGCTCAGCGGTTACAGCACTTGCGTGGCATGTAGAAGTACGCAAGTTCAAACCCCAGCACTGAATACACAATGAAATGTCCCAGGAATGAAAGTCATATGCAAAACTAAAAAAATAAAAATTATTTCCCTCTAAAAAAAAAAAGTAGAAAGGAAAGGGGCCACGAGGAAAGGAGGCGCTTTTCTAGAAACTGTATCCAACCACTTCCAATTGTGTCTCACAGTCCCTCTTTCTATTTGCAAGGAAGGCTGGGAAATGGAATATTTGGGCTGGGCACTTTTCTATTTGCAGTAAAATCAATCAGGGTCTGTATTAAACAAGATGGTAAGAATCGTCAATGGGTGAGCAGCTAGGATCTCTGCCCTACTGCCCTACTTTTCTTTCTGTTTTGGGGGGTGGGGATTGAACGCCCAGGAACACCTAATCACTGAGCCACATCCCCAGCCCTTTTCTTTTTTTAATTTATTTTATTTTTTAAAACTTTGAGGCAAAGTCTCAGTAAGTTGCTTAGGGCCTCACTAAATAGCTGAGGCTGGTTTTGAATTTGAAATCTTCCTGACTCAGCCAAGAGAGAAGGACAGTGAGAGAGAGAGAGAGAATCAATTTTTATTGATTTTTATTGAGTTTTTCACATGCCTTTTGTTGTTCACACACTTAGTTGTGTACGTGGGTGCTGGGGTTTGAACTTGCGTACTTGCACATGCCGGGAAAGCACCGTACCCGCTGACCCAACGGCTTTTTTTTTTTTAAGTGAGAGGGAGAGAGAGAAAGAGAAAATCACTTTTATTTTTATTTAGTTTTTCATTGCTCAGGCACTTTGTTGTGTACATGGTGCCGAGGTTTGAACCTGCGTCCCTGTGCATGCAAGGCAAGTGCAGAAACCCCTGAGCCACCGCTCCAACCCCCCGCCCCCCGGAGCTTTATAGTTATACACAGTAGTTGTGTTCTTTCCTTAAAAACTCATACATGCATTTCAATTCATCATCCCCCCTTTTCCTTTCCATCTTCCTTTCCCTTCCCATTCTCCTTTCTCTACTCTACTACTTTTCTCACTATTTATTTATATTTGATTGATTCTTTTTTTTTTAAGAGGGAGAGAAAGAGAGAATAAATTCTTTTATTTAGTTTTTCATGTGGCTTTTGTTGCTTTGACACTTCATTATATACGTGGTGCTGGGGTTTGAACCTTCATCCTCGCGTAGGCCATGCAAGCGCTGTAACTGCTGAGCCACCAACCCAGCCCTAGAGAAGACTTATGCTTTCGTGCCAATCACATAACTACAGGGGACATCAGTTTTCTTTGTTACATAGGATACAACATTGTCTACATAGTACATGGATATAATGTGCTTGTCTTGGAAGTTCAGATAAGAGCAGCCACCCAGAACCCCTTCTCTTTTAGATTTTGGGCGAGGCCCAAAAAAGATCAGGCCTGGCTCTAAGTGCACCAGAGCATCCTGGATGCTGACCATGTTTCCCCTGAGAGTCTTATCTTTGTGCAGTGGGAGAGAAAGTAGGTGAGATTTCAGGGTAGGGAGATTTCAAAGCATTCCCAGAGTTCTAGTCCATCTCCTCCTGCCCCTTCCCCATTCTTCTATTAGCAAAACACTCTTGGGCCCATATCTGCTCTTCAGGACAAACTCCAGAGGCTTCCAGGCAGATCCAGGGTCTTGCCTACAAAGGTTATGGCCGAAATAACCCTTGTTGATACTCCCCTTTACAGGATAGGAACATTGTCGGACATGGTGGCGCATGCCCGGAATCCCAGTGACTTGGGAGGCTAAAGTAGGAGGATCACAAGTTCAAAGTCAACTTCAACCAGTTAGCAAGACCTTGACTCAAAATAAAATATAAAAAAACTGGGGATGTGGCTTATTGGTTAAGTGCCCCTGGATTCAAGCCCTGGTACCAAAAAATAAATAAATAAATAAATAAAAATAAAAATAAAAATAAAGGCTAGAACCAGAACCTGCTTCATAGTTCAAAGCCCAGTAAAAAATGAAAATATGGAATCTTTATTAAAAATTAGTAAGAATTTCAAGATGGAGCCATGCATGGTGGTGCATACCTATAATCCCAGCAATTTGGGAGGCTGCAGCAGATGAATTACAAGTTTGATGCCATCCTCAGCAACTTGGCAAGACTCTTATCAACTTAGTGAGACCCCGTGTTGCAAAAAAACAAAAAAACCTAAAACCAAGGGCTAGTATATAGCTTAGCAGTAGAGCACCCTTGAGTTCAATTCTCAGCACAGAAAAGGAAAAAAAAAAAAGAATTTCAAGATGGAAAACAGAACATTAAACAAAGCTCAAAGCTATACTAAACAGAGTCCCACGAAACAATGTGGGGCAAGATGAACTTCAGGAGTTATCCTGAAGAGCAGATATGGGCTCAAGAGTGTTTTGCTCCTGAAGCCAACCCTGGCCGGGACCAAACATCCTCTGTACACTCAGGAAGGCCTTCAGTATGTGTCCTGCCCCTCCTCCATCACTTTGACAAGGCATTGCTTCCTTCCCATGCCACACCCAAAAGGATTTGCAAGAAGCAGCCTTTGGAAGGAATACTAGGGGGTCAGGGGCACATGGAGCCGTTTCTGTCTCTCCAGCCAGCCACATGCATGCTGTTAGCTCTTCAGATGATCTCTTTGCTGCCTCGGGGTCTCAGCCTGGTGTTGGCCCAGCACTGGGTGATGTGTTTGAATGTGTGTCCTCAGGGAGAGCGTGGCCTTCCTCATCCACCACAGTACCCTCTACTCTGCCTTGCCTACTCCTCACACATTTCCAAGAACCTGCTTGGAGCATACTGTTATCCAGCTCATGCTAGAACATTTCAAAAACTGAGGCCCATATACCTCACCTGCTGGCCCTGCTCCTTTTCAATCATCTTCTTTGCCTAGTCTGAGGGTATTCTCTAGTCTTCAGACATCACTGCAGAGATAACATAGCTTTGAGCTGATCTGGGTTTTAATTCTGATTTCACTGATCAGCTGGGTTATAAAAGGGTAGGTGTAAGCCAGAACATGGTTCTGCTAAATAAATCATTGGTATATAACAAGTATCTTCCCCCCCACCCCCCAGGGCTGAGGGCTGAACTCGGGGCCTTGCATGTGCTAGGCAAGCGCTCTTCCACTGAGCTAAATCCCCAACTCCTGTAACAAGCAACTTTGAAACCCTAGTTAAATTGCTGTCTTTCCTTAACAAGAAATACCATGAAAGAGAATGCTATGAACGAGAAAGCTCTTTATGTATAGATAAGATATGTCTCTAATTAATATTTATCACTTGAAAAGGTAAAGGTGTGTGCTTATGGTATATCAATTTTTTTTAAAAAGTGGGGGTTGTATATACATATGTCTGCTGTTTACACTGATTATCTCTAAAAGCACAATCAAGACACTAATATTGGTGCCACTGAGTGGGAAACCAGGATTCATGATTCTCAAGAAGATTTCCTGCTCATTGTAGTCCTTTTGTACTAGCTGAATATTTTACCATTTGTGTGATTTTCCTACTTATTTAGGGTCATTTAACTAGCATATCTTATATATTGTATTATATATTTACATATATATATATATATATATATAGAGAGAGAGAGAGAGAGAGAGAGATACTGGAGATTAATCCAGGGTACTTTGCCACTGAGCTACATCCCAGTCCTTTTTATTTTTTATTTTGAGACCATCCCCTTCTCCACACCAGACACTACTTTGTCAGAGCAAGTCAAGGTCATGGTAAGCTTTCCTAATGAGCTCCGGTCTTTCATGCATTCCCAGTTTAGGCAAATCCACAGAGTTCCTCATTTAGTCCATTATGCTCTGAGCCCAAGCATGACTTAACATTGATCCCAATCAATTTCTTGGGACTTTAGGTGTAAAGACACAGCTGTCTTAGAAACCCTTAAATTTAGTCCTCTGTCTCTCAAAGATGCCAAGCCTGTTCTTATCTAAAGGCTTCCCCAGATCTGCCTTAATGAGACTCCTTTATGCCACAGGGTCACTTCCTCAGAGACACCTCCCTGAACATTCAGTAAAGTGCCCTATTTTATCCCACTTTATTGTTCATAACATTTCTATGAAATTATCTTTTTAATTTTTTTACTTCATTATTCTCATTCTCTTCACTCCGATGTAAGATCCATGAGAACAGAACCTTATATATTGTGCCTCAGAGATTGCTGGCCCTTGGAAGGAGCTCAGTAAGTGTTGGGTGGATGGGCAGATGGGTGGGTGTGTGGGTGGGTGGATGGATGGATAGATGGATGAATTGGTAGATGGGTGTGTGGGGGGGTGGATGGATGGATGGATGGATGGGTGGATGGGTAGGTAGATGGGTGGGTGAATGGATGGGTGTGTGGGTGGG